>JAKLLW010000496.1:0-31899 GCA_022814695.1 Neocatenulostroma microsporum
TGGCTTCTGCCGAGTCGGCCTTGGGTCTAATGGCAGAACACGGCTTCTTCACACTCTCACTAGATGCTGGCATCATTCCACCCTTGTTCCTTGTGGCATTGAAGTGCCGCAGCTTTGCGCTTCGCAGCAAGGCAGTCGAACTATTGCGGCTTGCACCAGAGCAGGAGGGTATTTGGCATCGTGACAGTGCCATCGCTGTTGCAGATTGGAAGCTTCGGACGGAACGGCAGATCAATGGAGAGTACCGTGAGGACGAGCGTATAGCTTGCGAACGAGCAGCTACGACGACCGTCGACGGGGCATGCGTGACTGCTCTGCGCTTCAAGAGAGGTGACAAATGGCAAGAGGAAAGGGTGAGCCTTGCAGCAGCTGAGATGGCCGATATGCTGTAGGCTGGACTGAGCAGCCGCCCTGCAATTGGGCTCAGAATGAGACACTGGAGTCCATCATGGCAGCACTGTGTGTGAGGTCATGGGGCGACGGTGGTACATGGGATGGTATCACAACAGACGCGAAGAGGTTCTGTCGATGATCATGACACCAGGGCTATGCAAGCGTGACACAGTGTCCATACACTCTTTTTAGCCAGGCCGGTGGTTTCCTCTTATGCTAACATGCGGAGCTCGCCTCACAATGTAGCCTCTCTTGTCGTAAGGTTGCTTACTGATGACTCCAGCTTGGACTTTTCGGCATCATCTCCAAGCGGTTGAGATAGCCCGCGGTCAGTTTGACCTCTCCAACGTTGCGACAGCTCGTTACACCTTTAGGTGGTCCACCATACTCGGTTGATTTGGAGCTTAGGAGGGAATGCAGTCCTGCTTTTTCAACGGCATCGCATCATAACAGGCTTCTATGTAGGCCTCTAGCCGCCTTTGGCACCGTATTGAGAGTGGCAAAGTTGGGTTCTGGATCGGCTACAATAGTTCATCCGCCCTTGCTCCAGTCAGGAACTCTCATTTGCTTGTTCCAGCCTGGCCCTGAGACGCAATCCTGCGGAGTTGCTGGGGGCAGTAGCTAGAGATGCTGCGGGCAGACCTCATTTAATGGAGCTTGACTAACAAACAATCGAACGCTCCGCCCGCTCCTTCGTGCCTCAGTCGCACTGCGCTCTCGCTCTTTCTACGAGAGAAAGAATACCGCCTTTTCAAGGGCGGTGCCTCGCGCGCTCGGGTATCGTACGTCGCAATTGTTTTAGGGAATAAATCGCATACAATAGCTCGGTACTTTACTTCCCTGCGGTTCGCTTAGAGCGAGACTTAGTTGGTATAGTAGGAGATCCGCCCGTAGCATGTGTAGCTACTGCTCCTAGCAACTCCGCAATCTTGTCTGTCCGCTCTGTTCCTAGAGGACGAATCTTGGATGCACAGCCTTCTTTATCCACCACGTATTCTGCACTCTCGGCACCATGCAAAAACCCTCGATGCCAACTCTCGCTATCGTACCCCACCGGGCGGTCGGTATTAGGATTGAAAAAAACACCGCCGTTTTGCAGGTCTTCTCTCCACTGGTCCTTGTACCGTGAGCATAAATATCTAGCAGCTGCGTCCAGATTGATCTGCATCGTGGCAACGCCAGGCTGGATGGAATCCGCGACCGTCATCTCCCGCCAGTCGGCATACTCCTCGGCATTCTCGAAGTCTTCTGCGTCGCAGGCGTCGAGCAGTCTATCTCTATCCTCCTCTGCGTCTTCTTCGGTCCAGACTCTGCACAATGTGATCGCGTCGCGTTTGATAAGCTCGTCAATGACGGCGAAGCACCGAGGAGATACTGTGGTATTATCCTTTGGCAAGCGCTCGAGAAACTCGGCACAGTCTTCAATGCTCTTGTTCAAGAATGGCGAAGTCCAACCTGCATCAATTGGTGAATGGGTGCCGTAGCCATCAACTGTGTAGGGCTCGGGAGCCTCGAGCGGCAAGTTGACGAGGCTGTCGGCAAGCCAGAGGTCGTGTACCCCGAAATTGTCCTGCGCATTCCGCTGTAGGACATCATTGATGACCTAGCCTGTGTTTAGGAGCCGTGTCGCATACCGGTGGACTTTTGCTTGCTTACCTGCACGGGTACGTCTTCCACGACGAAGAGAGCGCATGCGGCGCTGTCTGGCACTGTGCGAGGCATGCTACGCAGTCACAAAGACCAGTCGAGCAAGCTGGCTCGAAAGTACAAGGTGTCCTCGTGGTCAAGACGAGGCGAAGCTCGATGGCAAGGTCGAGCACTCCAGGCTGCCTTGCTGTGCCGCTGGATGGCGTTCTCGGCGCCTATACCCATCGCTTCCCAGAACCCACGATTGCAACTCATTTTTGGGATCCTACTGTCTGTCGCACGTGCATCGTCCCTGCTCACAGATGGTCGGTGCACAAAACGGACAGGGTCGACCATGCTGCAATAGTGGGTGTCTTTCTATTTATGTCCAGCTGCAAGGCGCCTGATGCAGTCGCCGGTCGAGAATCTTCGTACATCATTGACAACGTATGCCACGATGAAGCCCAAGATCTTGTCTTCACTCTGCCTTGCTCCTGATTGGTAGTCCTCCCGCACCGCCGTCGCCTTGCAGAGCTCGTCGATACCACTCTCGACCATCGATTCGAGATGATCCTGTCTTGGCTACTCCAATATCGAGGTCTTCTCTCCATTGATCGTTTTCCTTCGCCACGAGGTAGTTCGCAGCATTCGTGGCGGCAACGCTCATAGTAGCTATCCCTGGTTGAAGACATTGGGATAGCGTAGTCTCTCGCAATTCGTTCCGCTCTTCCTCGTCAGAGAGGCCTTCAACCTCATCTTCGTACTGATCAAGCCTTGACTCTTTGTCTTCTTCGGCTTCCGCATCACTCCAGATTTTGCACAGTTTCAAAGATCCGATTTCGATGCTTCCATCGAGTACCGCAAACCGATCGAACTCGACCATGGTCTGGCCTACTAGCATCTGACCCAGAGCTGCGGCGCAGTCGGGAACGCTCTTCCCGATCCAAGGTGATGTCCACCCCGCTTGGAGCGGGACACCCGTATCGAATCCCTCACCTTTGCCGTCGTCTTTCGGGACGGCGGCGATGTCGTCTACCAGCCACAAAACGCGGACGCCTCCCACTAGATTTTCGTAATTCTCTCGTATGAGCTTGTTGAGCACCTGCGAGTCGGTAAGCGCTGTGCACGAGGTGGCTGCTTCGAGGTGGCTGCTTCGATGGAACTCATACCTGTACCGGGACTTCCTTCACCACAAAAAGCGCATAGCAGCACATGTGTACGTGAGCAGAACCTCTGTGAGAAGCTGGATTGGAAGTTTGCTAACAAGACGCACAACGGAAAGGTGTGAAGAGTATCCATGTGGCCATGTGGCACAGACCTAACAGAACCTGCTGCGCCGCACACGCCCTCCAAGGCTTCACCCTGTCACAACGCCTGGTCTCCACCATCTGTCAAATGCCGATACCACTCCCGTCCATCCAGATTGGACAGGGAGATATCCGCCATGCCATCCACCAATTTTGACGCCAATGGTCAGCATATCGAGTATCGACTATACCGACAACGCCTGGTCTCCCCCACCACTCAACCGCCGATACCACTCTCGCCCATCCAGACTGGATCGGTGCCCGGTGTCTGCCATACCATACATCAAAGCTTCACGCCACTGGTCAGCGTACTGAGTATCAAGATATCTCGAGGCTTGCTCGAAATCGATCGGCATGGTTGCAACGCCAGGCTCGATGCAGTCGGACATGACGACCTGACGGTGTCGTCTTCGCTCGTCTTCATCTGTCAACTGTGCTTCCTCGTCTTTAGACATGTCAAGCCTGACTTCTCTGTCTTCTTCCGCATCTTCTTCACTCCACACCTTGCACATCGTCATCCAACCTGCTTCGATTCCAGAGTCAATCACGGCGAAGCGGTCCCGCACAATGACCTCAGAGTCTTCTGGGATCTGTTCCAGAAAGGCGGCGCACTCATCGACAGTCTTGCCGATGAATGGAGACTTCCACCCTTCGTCGATCGGGGTACGAGTACCCGCTCCATGGCCGTTTTTGGTCAGGTCTTCTTCTGGTACTTTGTCAAGACTGTCGGCTAGCCACAAGACATGTGTTGATTGCAGTGCTTTGGAATTGTACCGCAAGACGCTGTTGATGACCTGTATGCTAGTGAGAAAGGCATGTCCATAGTACGCGTGCAGAGACCAACCTCGTTAGGCACTTCCGTTAACACGAAGAGTGCGTAGGTCGACATACTGGGCCGTTGTCAGCTGGAGATATCTGGGTCGATGGACAGTCAGGATGTAACAGAACTTGCGAAACATGTTCAAAGGCGAGGGCGAGTGTGAGCATTGAAGAGGTGTGGCACAGACAAACGTCTGTGCGCTGACCCGCCACCAACAACACCCGTCGTTTCACTTGACAAACCAGGGGTGTCGAACATGGGAAACAATAGCATGTTTTAACTTTGTCTAATGGGGTACCTTGTCGCGTTGCGTTCCACGGTTAATAAGAATTTGTATTGCTCCGAACGAACGCCGCACTCATAGCGCATATCGATCAACACTACAAACATTCTACACGCCGCCTTGGCCATAAAACCAGCATGTGACCTTGTTGCTTCCAGTGTCAAGATCGATGAGCTCGACGTCGCAGTACGACCCAGGGTTGAGGTAAGCTGGATTGCGCTTGTCGCCATGTCCTTTCTCAGGTGGCGATACCCACCCAGGCTTCTTCCGATCCACCGTGTACTGTCCATACTTGCCATTCACAGTGACCATTTGTCTGTTAACCGCAAATTGGTCGCTTGGCTGCAGGCTCCAGCCCTGATGGTCCATTTCCCATACGAAAGACGTGAGTCGGTCGTTATCGCCATATTTGAACTGCAGCATATCCAGGCAGATTGCAGGTGTAGAGTCTTTCCAGGTAATGTTCAGATCTTTGGGGAGTCCAGTCACTATAAGAGAGCTATTTGGGCCGTTCAGGGAAGCAGAATTCTCTCCAACTTGGACCAGAGTACCTGCAGGAGCCGCGGCGCTAGCTTGAAACCGGCTGACCGATGCCTCGAATGTCATCGCAGATCGGTTCGGTATGGGAGAACGCTTGACAGTCACCTGGAACGTGTCCATCATCACACCTGGTGGGCTGGCAGCATTGGTAATGGTGTATTGGTTGCTGTTGACGGAATTGTACGGCCACGACATCTTCCCAGGCATTCCGTTCTTGCTCGGTTTGTATGCACTCATGTGGAATTGGAAGCCGTCGTTCGTGCAGTCACGAGTGGCTTTCGGGAGGCAATATTGTACTCTACACCAGTCGTAAGCTTCGTCTCGAAGCGTGGGGAGAGATACACATACTTGTTCAAGTCTTGCGAGGCGATTCCACTGAGATCGAACTCGACTTTGAAGTTGGTGGCGGTCATGAAGATACCCGTGCACCCCTTCCGATCGTTCTCTTTCGATCCGCCCTGGCCCCAGTCGCCTTGGCCCCTCCTGAACCGTCTGTACAGCTGCCCAAGGTCTGCGGTTGCATAAGCCGCAGGACAAAAGCATCCACAGGTATAGCGAATACTTACCGCCGTTTTCGGCCTGTGGTATGCATCGAAGCGAGTTTCTGGGCGGCCAAGGATTGCTGTTGTCGAAGTCCGCTTGTTTCATGGCCGCCATAGGCCATTCGTCTGTCTGAAGGTTGAGCGCATCTGGATAGTCCCAGTTCGACCGGTCGGACGCGATAAAGCTGTCATACATTGGCTGACTGATGGGGTAGGATCGGCAAGTGGCATACTCTCTTGTCGTCTTCACTCCCGAAAACGCTCGGTTCCTGGAAGCCGACTTCTCTGTGTTCTTGCCGCCTGGGTCCGTATACGTGACGTCGCCGCCTTGGAGGCAATTGTGCCAATAACACGCATTGTTGCAAGCTCCGATTGCTTTCGAACAATCGATCACAAACTTGCCACAGTCCTGTGCCTTGGCGCGCGGAAGCAGCTCTGATTCAGGGTAGGAGTCGTTCCGTGGTACCGCCAGCACACCATAATCGGAGACTATTCTTGAGCCAAGAAGGAATAGATAAAGACGCCACTGATAGGAAAACAAAGTGACCATAGTGGACAAGCGTGAAGAAGAGCGATCATGAAGCGGACACATATCTTTCAGTCCTCGGGATGCCAGTGTATTATAGATATGCTCATTAGGCGAGCGCGAGATGCGGCATCCATATCTCGACTCAGGAAGCATCTTGAGACGAGCTGCGCCGCCAACATCGCCATAGAGCTCCACCCGCAGCGTTTCACGAGATATTCCTGGAGGACGTGGTAGTCCACAGTGGTGCCGCCGACATACGCATGGCCAGATGAAAGGGAACTGTGCCGCTGAAAGGACCATGATCTATGGAGGCCATTCGTCAGGGCCACCATGCCAGGCGGCGACAGGATCGAAGCTATATCCAATTGGCAAAGCGGCTTTGATTCCACACATCGCTGATAGTGGTGGGCCAGGTGTATCCATGGTAAGAGGATCTGCTCGGCGACCAGACGTGGTGGATGGATGCTCGGGAGATATCCAATATGCGCCTATCAGTAGCAGCACGAGAAATTCCTTGCAATCGTCGCCCTATGTTCAGCCGGAGACGCCGCGAGAAGAGCAGGACGGACGAGGAAGCAGTAGTGGGTATCACGGTATCCGTGATTGCGTTTGAAATCCTCACCACAAGGCACGTCGTGAGTTAGAGGTGGAGCTGGCGAACGGAACCTCGGATACTGTTGGCAATTGGCGTGGTTGAAGCAATGGTCAGACCCGCGCCGCAAACATGCGTTGCCGCGAAGTCGAAGTCGAGCGAGGGAGCGTGCTTTTGGTGTGTGCCAAGACACGGCGAGTGCCGTCGTCTTGGTGGAAACTACGTGCTGTGTTCGACTTCGACTCCATTGCTTGCACCACTACCACATCATGCTGTGCTCTTATTGCTCATTCTGCAGAGTGACAACGGTACCGCCGGCCGGTCGAACTTCCTCCAATTCGTGGCTTCATGGGGAATCCATGGCTTCACATGAGCCGCAAGAAGAGGCACAGCAAACACTGTGAAACAACGAAGGAATCCATAGTCCCACCTGCTGAGCCGCACAGAAAGATCGTCGGTGGAGGCCGTTGGATTACGAGGTCGGCTTGGGATGATGCTTGTATGGGGCCTTATCACCAACATCAATGGCTAGCCAACATAGCGGCGCGGTGTTTCGCAATGGATGCATGTCCAGCAGAGCGGCGCTCATGAGGCAAAGAGTACCTTGAGAGGATGTAAGTATCGGTTCAAATGTCTGCTATCGTTACGATTCTCTCCCAAGCGACTTTTTGAAGCTGTACGGTGACAAGCATGGCCAAATATCTTTGTGGCATCATTCTATCTCTGTATTCCTTGACAGCTCTTGCTACGGTCCCATCAGCTGGACCTACTGGCCAATCGGATACCCTTACGGTGAGCGGCTTCAGTGGCACTGGCACAGGAAATACGGGACAACATGCAACAACAAGCGGAGGAACAGGGACTTCGTCTGGCAAGTTTTGGAACACGACGCAAATTTCGACAGGACCTTCTGCACCTTCGTCTCGAGGTACCCATTCCAGCCATGATCAGTCCACGACTTCAATGTCAACCACAACGACCGCCAGCGGCAATGTGTTGCTCACAATAGCGCCTTCTGTGGTCGCCACAGGAAATCGCAGTCAGCTTGTTGTCGGATCTTCAACACTGCTTCCTGGTGAGCCTGCAATCACAGGCGCTTCGTACACGCTCTCCTTGGGTCCATCAGGCATTCTCAACGTGGACGGCAGTACTACCAGCCTACCAGCAGCCACTTCCGATGCCAACTTGATCACCGAGACTATCACTACATTCCCTCCCGATATGTCAACCCAGACCGTACCAAGCGGGACGTATTGGGGCAACACCTGGATAACAACCACCCACCAGGGCGTCAAGACCACGGCGGCTGTGATCAACAATACCATTATATGGTATCCTCATGCATGGAAGCTACATACTGAGTACCACTGGATCATCAAAGGCTTTCATCTGAGCTTCCACTTTCCTGGGCTACCTTGCGTACGAATACCAATACTCAACATACCACTGACCACCGGCTGCACGTCTCATCCTCCTCTGCCAGTCAGCGATAGTGACTCCGATGATCCCAATGACCCGTCTGAGCCATCGTCACACTCGACGCCAACCACTACATCGGCTTCGACCTCTTCAAAGACCTGCACCGGCGGTACTCGTACCGTCACCGACTGTAGAGCAACGTGCAGCGTATCCTATTCCGGAACGGGTACGTTCAGTACCACGAAGTGCTTCACAACAACCTGTTACAGCACTGCAGAAGGCTGCTCAGTCACGGGCTTGACGACAACAAGCGTCTTGTCAAACACTACTACTGCCAGCTCGACTTCCAGTACAGCATCTGCATGCAGTTTCCAGGGCCGCCCTTACAACTTTGCCTCCGTGTGGAGCTCGCTTGGTTACTCACTACCAACAAATTATTGGGCCCTCGTAGCGGATACCACGAGCGCCAGTAGTATGGCACCTCTCGCAGCTCCTTCAGCTGGCACAAACTCTGTGGGCTTCACTGCCACATCTAATGGCACCAGTGGAGTTTTCGGAACTGGGACTGGGCCACTAACAACAGGTCCGAGCAAGACTTCTTCTTTGGTGGCATTCTCACCAACAACGGGAGCCAGATCAGGTATAGGCAGCATCGAAAGCGAAATAAGCGCAATTGAAAGTCCCTCAGTCACGATACCTTACAGCTCAACTAGCTCGACTCCTTCTGCGACTTCTACGACGGCATCCGCTTCACCCACCAAAACAGGTCTGAGTGCGCTGTTTCCCTCCCCCAATTACACTACGCCGATGCTTCATTGTGGGATGTTTGATACCTATACGCCTGGAGATGGCGTGAAGCTTTCGCATGCCGAAGACATAGTGAACGTCTTCTGCAGTATGCCACTCTCTCTTAGCGCACCGCAGCAAGTTCACTAACCTTCCGCAGGTGGCAATACCATCATCGACGAATATAACTCAGCATACAGTGCGTTTGCGCTCAAGCACTCCAATTCCGTTTTCATCGTGGGCGCCCAGTACAACGTGGGCGGGACATGCGATGATCGAGACCTATCTGGTTATGGTATTGAGGGAACCATGACGGTGGACGCTTATTGCGTCGATACTCTCATGAGCATAATCAATGACTGTAAGATATGCATGCATCAGCGAGTGAACGCGAGGCTTTACTGACCCTGGTCCAGGCGATACCACGACCACGACGGACAAGATCGGCGGGTCGCTTGCTGATAAGTGCATCATATGGAGTGCTGTGAGCGTGGCAAACTATGATGGTGCTAATGGTCCTACTTTTAAGGACCCAGGCTAAAGGCTGGAGAAGTGCTGGCACATAGAGGCTTTGGACTCGGTATGAATTTGAAAATGACTACATTACATCTGCACAACCTTACGTTGTACAGGTATATAACATTCATTGGTTCCCTATCCAGTTCTCCACCACTGCAGCAATGGGTTGTTCTCCTCTAGATACAAGAAATGGCCATTATCCGCGATACATACCCTACCTACCTAGCTTGGTCGTATCGTTCTGCACGCCTGCCTGGCTCACTGATCAAGTACGCGACCGTAGTGGTTGTAGGTAATATAACGTGGGATCACCACTATCAAACAACCGACATTGAACAGGGAGTGTGCGAAGTCAGTCAAAGATGACCCTGTTGGAACATTGGGCATCATTTTGATTGGCCGACAAGCTGCGAGGTACAGCGCGCAGTCTCTCGGCTCAGCTAAAGGAGCCTTCCGGTACATATGGTCCTCCCAGCGCAGCTAAAGCGCAATCATTACAATTACTCCGACCCTGCCTGCCGATACCACGGCGGCGACCTCAGCCATTTCCCGGCTGTTGGTTCCCAGTACATCTACAGTCATCGAAGCAATCAGCGCCACTGGGGCGGCTAACTTCGGTTCATACCCTCGACCTCCACCCCTCTCTATTTTCCGATCTAGTCGTACTTGTAGCAGAACGGACCGCCGAAAGTGTCCATAACATCTCCGAATCGAACATCGTCCGCTACGAAACCGAAGGGCAGCATGTCGTCCAGTGTCATCTCCGCACTCGGTGGCGAGTTGGCGAGCGTAGAGGTTCCGCTAATGACGTTCTGTCTGCGGTAGATGTCGAGGTTCTGCCAGATCGTCCATGCGCGGTCGACCATGCCGTGGTGTAAGAAGAAAAGCGGGTCGCTGGGGCTAGAATGAAAGTCACCCATGCTGCCGCCAGTAGTCCAGTGTCCGCCACCGTGAACACCGAACTTGTTCGTCTCGGAACCGTAACCCTGGAAGATCTCCTGGAAGGGAGCGATCTCGAGGTTGTCCAGCAAGGTAGTGGTGAGGTTGGTGTAAGTGTTGTAGTTCTTGGTGAAGAAGGGGTTGAAGTCACGGACTAGGCAGCGCGGGTTGTACTGGAAGGAGGAGTTCACGTTGTTTGTGTTTGGCAGGTCCAAGGGACCAAGATGAACGGTGTAGTTGCTGAAAGGTCCGCTCTCGACGCAGCCACCACCTGTGCCGGGCGGGAAGGTGGTGTCCTGAGCCGCGAGCCAGGTGTCTGTGCGGTTGGGAATGAACTTTCCGTTGGAGCCCATGCTGTAGGCGTCGCCGGTGAAGAGAGGGCTGTCTTGTGGCGCGTCTGCGTCAATGGCCCAGTTCCAGTAGGGCAGAACACCAGTGTAACCACAGAGGTTCTTGAGGTCCTGCTCCCAGAGGTGGATGAAGGTGCGGTGCCACGCGAAGAAGTCGGCGGTCATGTGCACGTTCATGGTGTAGTTGATGTGAGTGGCGACAAACTCATCGTGACGGCTTTTGACACCGGGGTAGTTGGGTGCCTCATCCGCAGTCATATGCGTAGGCGGCATCTTCGTCAAACAAGTGACAGCGTCGGTAAAGCTTTTGCGCGTTGCAGTGTCGAGCGTCCTCCACTCCTGCCTCTGGTCCGCATCATCGTAAGTGCAGTTGTACTTGGTACTGCTGCTCTGGCCAATGGTGTTCCGGTGAGCGAGATTGTATTGCATGTTCTCCAGCGCCATGCGGGAGACATTGTTGAAAGCAAAGCCATTTGCGACTTCCTCATCGGTGTAATCGCCAGTCATCGGCGCTTGCGCGCCAGAAACGCCCACCTGGGCATAAACGATCGTGGCGGCCGTGAGGCCTGCAAAAACGGCGGTGCGCATTATAGCGGTGTTAGTATGAAGAACGAAGGTGGGATGATGATCAAGGAGTGAATAATGAACGGTGGTGATTGCCTGAAAAAGAAGGAAGACGAAACACTGAGGGAACGAGAAGGAAGGAAACTGCAAGGTCGAGGTGTCTGGTTTGAAAGGAAAGAGGATGGTGAAAGGTTCTTGCCTGTCGTGACTTTTACCGGGATCTTCGCAAGGAGATCGTGATCGCCGCATGCTATAGTTGACACTGCGACATGACTGGACGCGCACCTTTTTCGTGACAGCAGTCTGCAGAAACCATAACGTTACGCGAGCGGCACAATTGTTGTCGAGGTGGATTTTGTGGAAAGGAGATGGCAGGCGCTAACGGCAAGGTTCGTTGTTTCGCGTTTGTTCCTGAGAGCTTGGCAAAGCTTCGTCTTTCATTGGACAATGGGACTTTAACGAAGATACAGCATGGTGGTCGCACAGTCTGGCAAGGTGGCGAGGGAGAAAGCAAGGCGCCAGCCGTTACGACAGGAACAGCTTTCTGCATGGTTGCTGCAGTCGATGTCGTACTGCACACGAAAGTCGCAATCGTGGCTTGTACCGACCACAAACAACGTTGCGGCAACGTCGCGGGTGTTATTTTGGACTGTGGAGATGGTGTTTCACTCTGTAACCTACCGTCCGCGGAAACGTGGGATGGTACCTGGCGATCTTTTTCGGCAGTACAAAACAACGTTTTCTTCACATCAACAGCAACGCCGATTGGAGCGCGTCGATATGAACCACTGAAGACCACGATGGAGCGCTGGACGCCAGACGGCTGCACAGAAATGATAGTCCGTAGCCGGGGCATTACGATAACGTAGCGGCTGCGCAAACCGTAAAATAACACGAAGCCCGAAGTCCAGACCCACGAGACTTTCGTAAACACCGGGTCCAATCTGGAGAGACTCAAGTCGGACAAACACAATTGCTGAAGGCCAAAGGCTTGGCTTGCTTGATGCGACTCCGACTCCGACGACATCACGAGACGGCATGTTGTGTTGAGGAGACGCGTGTTCAGGAAAGGACGGACATGGTCGGCCCAACATACCGCATGTTCTCAATGCCCTGAACAATCCACACGGAGGCTATCGCGAGCGAAATCGGAGAACAGCAACGGTCCCAAGAATCGATGAACAACTCATGGCCGCAACGCGGGTGGTTTCTCCACCTCTACAACAGTGCGATAAGCCGCTAGCTCGCCTGTCAGAATCGGGACAAGTGACGGATTATTAGAGAAATACAGTGCGGTTTCCCAGCAGCATTGCCTGTCTTCAGGCTCCCGTAAACACCTCTCTGAGACTCGACAGCCTGATGACTTCGAGGTCTCTAATGCTGGTCCGCGACGATCTATTTTACTGACCTTCGGCCATGTCGAAGCGAAAAGCGACGGAGACCGGATCAGTGTGATCAGCGGACCACCAACATTCGTATGCAAACCGCAACAACAGGAGAGCGGTAAGAAAGGGGACTCTGGGTGCCATCTCTTCTATTGGATGTAGGGACCGGATGTTGAAGCCGTCTGCGCGATCTATGATCTAATTCTCTCTCTCTCTACCTCGGGCTGTCTGCCCTCAGGACCCCTGAACGCCTACGCTATGCCGCCAAAACATAAGACGTCCAACCTCATACCAGCCCATTGGCGGTCTACTGCACACCAGCCAAACGTTTCTGCCGTTTCTCGACATCCTTCATCTCGTCTAGAATCTCCTCATTAAACTGTTTCCACCCGTCCAGATAAACATGATGGCCAGCCTTCTTAATCACTCCGACTCTCACGCTTCCATTCTCCCTCTTCTTCTCTTCTTCACTGGCGTTGGCAAGAGCCTTCTGCTTTTCAGCGTTCAATAGGCGTGCGGCGTCGCGGCCGCCGTTGACGTCCATCCAATCCGTTTCGCCATACAACAGTACGACGGGTATTCCTGTTTCGCGAAGCTTGGCGGCTGGTGAATCGGGTGACGAGGCGGAATGGTCCGGCTCAGGCTTGGAGTGAGGTTCTATGTATTGGCGGCCTACACCTTGTATCCTTCGAATGAGAGGCGAGCGAGCGAAGGCGCCTGGTGCGAGGATGTAGGCCAGTGCGTACTCGCCTGAGCCTCGTTGCCGAAAGAGGGAGTAAGAATAGTCGTGTAGTGCTTGCGACTCCTCAGGTGGCATTTGACTGAAGCGTCTGGAGGTCCAGCCAGAGACTAGTCGCGGTCCTAACGGTCCGGAGAGCCTGACGAGCGAGAAAGGCGAGATATTCGCATCCCAGAGTGTAGTCAACCACTTAGAGTACGGTCTCCGAGGCGGTTTTCCGTCCTCGTCTGCTCCTTTCTTACCAGACACGGCTTCACTCTGCGACTGCGCGAACTCGGCTGCCATGGTGCTGTCTCCCGGTTCTGGCATGGCTTCATTGACCGCGTAGGGGTCCTCTGGTATACCCACTGGACTCGCCAGTATGAGCTTGTTGAGGTGGCCAGGATACTTGAGCGCATAGCACACAGCCATATATCCGCCCAGACTGTGGCCGAGTAGTGTCATCTTGTCTATACCTTTCTGTATCCGCCACTCTTCCAGCGCATCTATGAACCAGTTCTCTGCTTCTCTGACCTTTGCTTCCTTATCTTTTGCGTGTATCCTGAACGGCGGTCTACTACTTCGTCCCATGCCCAACATATCCAGAGCGTAGAGCTTCCAATGTGGTTGTCGGGAGAGGTGCTCAAAGTTCTTGTAGAAGAAGCCTAGGCCTGCGCCGTAGCCGTGCAGCATTACTAGGCTGTTCTCTGTCTCTTCGCCTAATCGCTCGACAGAGAACTCATTGAGGAAGCGATTCTTGCCTGCCAGCTGTACCAAGTTGGAATGCCACATTCGCGGGCCATAAGGATCCGTGTTCGAGTTCGTCTGCACTGGCTGCGCATCCTTATCCGCCGACCTATCCACGCTCATACTGCTGTTGCTCTTGCTTCCCGGTGGAGGTGCCGCATTGCCTGTGTGTGTATGTGTAGGCGGTTGCCGTAGGTATGGCACGAAAGACAGCACCTTGTTCTCCGTGACCGCAGGCGTAAGGCCCGCCCACCATTGCGACAGCCCTTCCTTGTAGCTCAGAGGGAAGTATCCAGCCTTTTGTGGTTGTTGATTCGCTTGTTCCTCCTTTGACCGATTGCGCGCAAGCATAGGCTTCTGACCGCCACCCTCGCGCCTCATCGCATCGTCGTCTGAAGATTGTGTGGAAGCCATCGTGGAGTAAAGCTGAGTGGTCGCTTGTATCTTTCCAGTAGCAGCTGATAGTACTGGTGCTGCGCAAGTCGCAATGTCAGAAGGTCTAAGTTGGTAAACGCCAGCAAGCAAAACACTCGATCGAACGGTGGCAGGGAGGGCAAGCAATGATGCTCCAACGTGCGCGACCACTCGCATATCAATTCCCCTATAACATCGAGTGAGTAGGTCAGGAGAGCGGGCGGGCGAGTTGGTTGTCCCGTGCCGGCGTGTTTGTCTAGGCTGCCGTATTGTTTCGCGAATGATGACGGAGTTGAGGCGAAAGAGCAAGGCACGCACAGCGGAGTTTGGTGGGGGTTGTCTCCGGGCCGTCGCTGCGACCAGCCTTCCAGCATCTCACAGAAACACAATGCTCATTGCGCCGGATACGACAGTACAGCGTTCTTGACCTAAAGAAGGTCATTTCGAATAGCAAGAGACACAATGAGCTGAGGCGAACGACTAGAGAGCCGTCCGAAGGCCACCACCCCTCTGTGAACACCAGACCACGACCGCGACTATGTCAGACAGCAAGCTCGACCAGATCGTCAAGGGCGCCGTAAGTCATACATCCAGTACTTACAGCCTCCACATACTAACAGAGGAGACTAGCCACCACCAAACGTCTCCCCAACCCAAGTAGCCGAGTCCGCCAGATCCAAAACCTCCACACCCTCCCACCCCACCAACTCCTCAATCACCGCCCCTCACCTCCCCAACACGACCAACACCAACACCACCGACAAAGCCCTCGACAATCTCCCCTCCTCCCCACCCCAAATCTACCTCAACCTCCTCATCCTCGAGTCCTCTCTCCGCCTCCAATACCTCTCTCTCCGCGCCCGCCTGCGCCTGCACCTCCTCCTCTTGGCTCTACTCTCACTATGGATAGCAACATTCACGTATCTCCTCTTCTTCCGCCCGCGCGAAGATGGCAGCGGTGTCGGCGGCTCAGTCTACTGGGTCATCGAAACCACAGAGAAACTAGGCTGGTGCGGCGGCGTAGTCACTTTGGGTCTATTCTGGGGCACCGGCATGTATGAGCGGGGTGTCCGGTGGCCGAGGAAGTTTGTCGGGACGACTAATCGCGGACTTCGAGGCTTCAACATGAAAGTGGTAGTAGTCAAGGGCTCTTTCCTCTCTGAGCTGACGAGCTGGTTCGGGGTGCTTGACCCGGGTGGGGTGTTCAAGGAGCAGAGGGTGAACTTTCAGGTTGTGCCTAGGGATATCGAGGCTGGTGTGAGGGAGGGCGGTGGGAAGGAGCATTGGAATCATCACGCCTCACGTCACGGCTTGATAGAAGAGGACATCGCTCCGAGTGGGGATGTGCTGAAGCTGTTATTGCTACCGAAGCCATTTAGCCCGGACTTCAGGGAGGGATGGGAGAATTTCAGGACGGATTACTGGGAGAAAGAGAATACTCGCCGCGCCGACCTCCGACGCTTAGTGAGACTGCGACAAAGAGAGGTAGCGAGGCGGGAGGGCGGGTGGCTGTGGTGGACAGGTTGGAGGGGGTGGAGGAACATACGCGTCTTCTCTAGCAAGAGCAGACGGCAATTGGATCTGGAGAAGTTGGCATTGAAGGAGAAGCCTTCAATAGACAGATTGAAGGAGAAACAGCGCTCCCTCCAACGCCGCCCTCTAGAAAAGGACGGTCTCCTTCGCTCGGAATCAGTCTCGCACTCCCGATCCTCGTCACGAAGTAGTACGCCCGCACCCGAAGCAGGCGAAGGACGACGAAGTAGGAGAGGTAGCTCGGCGAGCACGCGGCGACCAAGGAAGATGGGAGGCTTGCAGACTACGCAGGGTGCTAGTAGACTATCGGCTACCGAATCGGTCTTGGACACCGATACGCCGAAGAGGATGAGTATGGTTAGTAACAACTCATCTGACGGCAGTGAAGATGTGGTGAAGAGGGAGAGCAGTCCACTGCGGATTAAGCAGGAGAGTGCTGAAGCTTAGTATGAATTTACGCCCTACGAACAAACATATCTGCAAACCATGCTTTTGTTTACTTTCACAGCCTTGCCTTGGCTTGTTACGGCATGGATTGCGATGCTTGTGATATCCTTCGGTCCCGAGTCCGCGCAGCTCTCCAACAGTTGGCGTTGCGGTAAGCGTGAGGGATGGTATACCGATCATGCCGCGTCTAGTAGATGCTTACAACGCATTGTAAGATGGTAAGCACAATGTGCCTTCGCTTTTGGAGAAGTGAAGTACGGTCCCGAATTACCGGGCTCGGCCGAGATATGTTTGTCAGGTTGCCGGTTCGCGGAAGTTCGGCACGCCCTGCAAAAACATCGTCACCTCTCACCTCAGATGCCGTATAGCCGTTGAAAACAATATGTTCTTGCCTCCCAGACGTAAGCATGCTGTGTGTACAGTCACTGGAACTTTCGACGATGCCGCAGAGATTCAGGCCAAGTATATGAAGAGAGAGCCAAGAAGCTGTGTTTGTGTTCATACATCGAGCGTTTCACAGCGACGATGGAGGATTCCCGCCCTGCGTCAAGCCAAGCTTCGAGGGAGAAGCTTGACGACCTCGAGAAAGAAGGTCGGCTTGGCCACTCCAACTCTTCGTTGTCGAACGTCGCGTCTTCACCGCACACGTCAGCCACTGAGGAGCAACGACCGAACGCAGACAGCGATGTCGCGAACACAGAAAAGCAGGCCGACAGCCCACCCAGCGACCACGATGCCGACTCCAAGGACGAGAAAAAAGCCTTCCTCGTCAAATGGGACGACGACGACAAACTGAACCCCATGAATTGGTCCACAGCCTACAAAGGTTTCATCACATTCCAACTTGGTATGCTCGCCTTAAGCGCCTCCTTGGGCTCCTCCATCATCAGCCCGGCAGAAACCCACATAGCAGAATACGTCGGCGTAAGCCAGGAAATCACCGTCTTCGCCGTCTCTCTCTACGTCCTGGGCTTCGCGTTCGGTCCCTTACTCTGGGCGCCTATCTCAGAGGTCTATGGACGGAAAGTCAGTATGCTCCCAGCACTGATTGGGTTGGCGCTGTTCAGCATTGGGACGGCGGTTAGTAAGAATGCTGCTTCGATCTTCATGACGAGGTTCTTTGGAGGGGTCTTTGGATCGGCGCCAGTCTCGAATGTGAGTGCGGCGTTGGGGGATATGTATGCGCCTAAGCCTAGGGGCATAGCGGTCACTTTTTATGCGGTCTGTGTGGTTGGGGGACCGACGATTGGACCTGTTATTGGCTCGGCGCTTACGACTAATCCGAATCTGGGTTGGAGGTGGACGGAGTATATTGAGGCTATTTGGGTGTTTACGGTTACGGTTATGGCTTTCTTCCTTATGCCGGAGCTTTATGGGCCTGTGCTGTTGAAGCGCAAGGCTCAAAAAATGCGCAAGACGACAGGAGACAATCGGTACTGGCACCCCCACGAAGAGTCCAAAATCACTCTGAACAACATCATCACCAAACACGTCTCCCGGCCCCTCCGCATGTTGACCACCGAGCCAATGGTCACTTGCATAGCAATCTACGCCTCCTTCGTCTACGGCCTGCTATACCTCACCCTAGAAGTCTTCCCCATAGTGTACGGCGACATAAGAGGTTTCGGATCCGTAGTCAGCACCCTTCCCTTCCTCGGCCTCTTTGTCGGAGTCCTCTTCGCCGTCGGCATCAACTTAGCAAACCAGCCCCGCTACGCCCGCATCGTAGCTGCGAATAAAGGCAAAGCAGTCCCCGAAGCCCGACTTCCACCTATGCTAGTCGGCGGCGCCCTGTTCGTGATCGGACTCTTCTGGTTCGGCTGGACGGGCGGTAATACGAGCATACACTGGGCTGTCCCCACCGTGGCTACGGCCTTCATCGGCGCGGGATTCAATGTGATCTTCCAACAATGTATCAACTTCTTGGTGGATACGTATATGCTGTACGCGGCTTCGGCGGTCTCGGCGAATACTTTCTTGCGGAGTATCTTTGCTTTCGCGCTTCCGCTTGCGGCGAGACCGATGTTCTACAATATGGGCATTGGGCCGGCGTGTGGTGTGCTGGGAGGGGTTGCGGCGCTGGCTTTGCCTGTACCATTGCTGTTTATGAAGTACGGGTTGAGGTTGAGGAGGATGAGTAAGTTTGCGCCGGTTGATGAGAGCTGATGACCGGTTTTGCATAGCGTAGCGAGCATAGCCCAGCGTTCGAAGTACACAACATCTCACTCAGGGCTCCAGGGCTAGGCACGCACATTCAGTCTGCTGCATTTCTTGCGAAGTCAAGCCTTGTCCTCTTTGGCATCCCCGATTGCAGTCCACCCTGAAGCGTTTGGGCAGCCGCTGTGACGCCATGTCATTGACAGCGACCACTGTGACTACTCCGCATCACTCTGCGGGCCAAATATCAAAGTGTACCCGGCTTTGCCATTTGTTTAGAGAGCGTTTTGGTGTGAGCCAGTCGAACTGCCCTCAGAAGGAATCTGAACTGTGGCGCGGAGAAACTCTATACATACTGGCCATCTTTACAGGGATCGAGAGCTGCTCTTTCCCCTACGGACCTGGATAGCTACACAAACGAACGTAACTTTCATCACAGAGACAATGATATCACGCACGACCATGAGTACCGCTCGAGCGATCTTCGGGATCACGACCCTTGGCGTCTTCGGTGCTGTTATGTCCAGTATCAACCACAAGGGAAGTGAGCACGACGCCGAGATGACTCAATGGAAAGTCATGCACTGCGAGAATCTTGACCAGAAGCACACCTCGCTACTCTTGATGATACTCCATTCGACTTATCTCCGCGCCGGCGACATCGAGAAGGCTGCCGCACTCGAGGGCCAGATTATGGATCGCATCGACGCTCGCGAAGCTAAAGGCGATACGCAGGCGAAGGACTAGCTAGAATCCATAACTATAGCCGTAGGCACTACATACTCGGCAATTGAACTTCTGCCCAGATACGCCGATGAGATGCCAGGGTGCGACTACAGGAGGGACCGTGGTTCACAGGGATCAAAATCTAATACACAATCGCTGCCCATCACCAATGAGTACGTGCCAACCGTTAGTTGCACAATCGACGAGCATTCAATGCATTTCCATCTTCGCACCCGCACCCTCATGCCAGCTGCTGCTGTCATTGCTTTACTACCTGGGCATCGCCATTACTGAAGTGGCAAGGCCCGCTGGCGATCACCTGATACCCCGGCATGTCTTCCACGCAATCGAATGTAATCTGGAGAGCCACAGTCGGCTGGTCTAAGGGATAGGTGGTGATGTGGCCAGTACCAGTGGTGTCTACAGCAACAATCAGACCATCTACCCCGCCTGGGATCCACGCTTCGTCAAGGCTGCTGTTGCCGTGAACAGGCACAGGCAGTGTGATGTGTGCTAGGCCAGAGAAGAAGGCTACCAGTCTACGGCAATAGTCAGTCAATCTTGCCAAGGACAGTGGATGTACGCTTGGAAAAGAGAACGCACTGAGGTGCAGGAGCATTATGCGTTCCGCCGTTGAAGCGAGGCGGGATCACGGTATAGATCGTCTCGGCTGTGTTCGAGAAGGCGAATGTCGCTGCTCCAGATGTACCAGCGTCACTGGAGACCATTAACGGGGTCCCGAATTGCCAGCATTGGATCTCGGTATGATTCTGGGCGTTCGTGACGAGGGCGGTGGCTTGCAGGTAGCTACTGTTGGCCGCGAGAGTTGCATGGAATACCGCGAAGCAGGAAAGGAGATGTATCGTCAAGGCATGCATTGTCAGATGTATCGGTGTCAATGAGTGGCTGTGAGAGGTAGTATTGGAAAGTGAGAAGTTCGACGGAATCGGTCGTCATGCACATGCGGTGATCTCGGATGTGCGGTGGGAACCTGCAGTAGTGCATCGCCGGTCTTGCATTGATTAAAATCGGGAAAGGTGGATAGTATGGCGATCTCTTGCTCACTCGTGATCTACCTTGATGGCTGAGATACTACTGCAATCAAGCTTCCGTTTTGAATTGGTCTTCTGCTCTGATCATTGTAACAAATGCAGTCTTGCCGTTTGCTGGCATTGCTTCCTGCAACGAAACTTACGCTACTTCCTTCTGAGCAGCATAGCTCAAGGCTTCACACCAACTCGGACGATTCTTGTTGTAGATTTCCTGCGCAGGCTTGCAGCTTTCCACGACCTCCTTGTCGTCCAGAGTACCCGTCTTGAAGATAACCAATCCTGGCATTGCGTCTGCTTCGGCGCTCATGGTGCAGCCACAAGTAGCACAATTCATGTAGTTGACGTTCTTACCAGAATCACCCTTTCGCGTCCAGTTCAGGACTTTGCCAGCAGTCTTGTTGTACTGAGAGACGGTGTCAACTGGGTAGTCCATTATACAGAGGGCTAACAAGGACGACTAACCTGGTCCGACTTAATTAGGGTGTTAACGCTGCCGGTCTGGCCCGCAACCTTCTGGCATGGTGCACAATGGCAGACAGCCTGATCGGTCAGCCTGATTTCTCAGCATTACGGCGATGATTCACTCACCGTCGCTACAGGCTCGCCGCTGTACTCATGTTGGAACTCTCCGCACGGGCAGCTTCCCTTCGGCATATTGGCAGACTTCTGAATAGCGTAGGATGTGTCTTATAAATGGCGGTATAATATTTCAATTGTGTTCTCCCTCGGTAAGATCAAGAATGGGTTCACAAGCCCTTCGGTATGAGGAAGAGGGACTGTTTGCTGTTTCAAAAGCTTCATGCTCCACTCAATGACGTACAGGCACCTCGGATAAACTTCGAACGGAGACTCTTGGGATTTCTCGATGACTGCTCACAAATACATCTGCGCACGCCGATTAGATCGTGTTCATGGCAATGAACGGGAGAGCACGCTAAGCACAAGAAGAGTCTACGACCTGTTACAATGTCGCTAAGCATCCTAATCGCAAGATCAACCTCCTCATCGATCCTTCCGACCGCAATAGCCCTTCGATCCTCTTCTTCAAAATTTGTACCCATCAATCTTCTTCACACGGCGAGCATGGGTGGCTCTCTTCGGCGGTGTTGCTTGCGAACTTGGAGCTGGTGGAGGCACCGCGGCATCCTCGCTGCCGTTCGCTCGCGTCTTGGCCTTAGCAGTGTTGCCACTGTTGTCTCCCATGGCCTTTCGGGTACGCCCACGTCGATGCTGCTGAGTACTGTCGGATGCGTGCTGGTTGATGTTTCGTTCTCCACTGCCGTTTTTGACCTTCTGGCTTTCTTCGGCATCAACCTCCTGGCTTTCTCTGTCATTTCCAGCTTCTTGTCTGACGTTGGGGTTGTCGCTGTCGTCGCCCTCGACGCTCGTTCGGCTGAGGCGCTCGCCTACGATGACTACGGCGTCCAAGGTCGTTACACACGATTGCAACTCTCTCCATAGAGTCCTGCGTCCCTCCAGGAGAGCTTTATTCTGTCGACTGCCTTTGCTTTCGGTGCTGATGAGTGGGACGATCTTCTTCAGCGCATCCCCTGCATCTCTCAATCGCTCCACGACACTTTCCAGCTCCATCTCCTCTTGTTCCTGGATCTTCGTAAGGACTGCAAGCACGGCTTCGCTCACGTCTGCGTCTTGGATCGCAGGTATGGCAATGCTGTTTCGCTTGGCTTTTGCCATTGACGCTGGTGATTTGCAGACAGTGAGCCACGCAGCCCAAACGTACGATGCCACCGCGCTTTATATGATCCTTCATCTCCACCCCGAGCAAACATCTGCTGCCTTTCATCGAAGCGAACCTTGTCTCGCGGCGTCCCAGGACTTTATAGCATGGCAAATAGAACACCTCTCAGCATCTTCGGTAACTCAAGAAAGCAGCTTTGACAGATCCATCCTTGACACAAGGCGTATCACGGATCCGAGACAAGACATCACAGCGTCTCAGGAAAAGCCCTCCCCTTATTCTCCTCCCACCAAACCTCCTCATGCGCAGCAATCAACTCCACCTCTCCCCCCGCATCCCTCTCAAACTCCCTCAACCTCCTAATAGACTCCGCCGCCTCTTCTTTGTCAAGATGAATGCACAGCCTCCCATGCGGACCCTCCCACGTCCCGATCTCCTTCTCTCCCGTCAACAACCGCCGATCATGGAAAGCATCACCACAAAGCATCAACCACCTCTCCTTTGTCCGGCACAGAAGGTTAATGTGGCCGGGTAAATGGCCTGGGGTATCGATCACATAACACGATCCGTCTCCGAAGAGGTCGAGAGCTGCTGGGAAAGGGCCGAGGGGTGCCCATTTGTCGCCTGCTGGGTCTGGGAGATCGAAGGAGCGGTCTTGGGGTAGGGTGCCGGGGACGAAGTGCTGGTGGGAGGCGATAGCGCCTAAGCCGTGCTGTAGGACGTTCATTGCTCCGTGGCCGACAGCGAACTTGCTGTTTGGGAAGTCTTCTGGGTCGCCGTGGTGATCGTAGTGTACATGCGACAGCATCACTAGGCTAATCTCACTAGGATCCAGTCCACCAGCTCTCAGCTGAGCCGCCACACCAGGCGCCAGATCGTGCGGTGCTCGTCCGTCAATGTGCTTCTGCAGGACCTCCGGGTACCTTTCCTTCGCCCTCCGCAGTCCCAGATCGAACATCAGATGGAAAGGTTTGCTTGCATCAGCGCCATAGATCGACGACCCCGGATGAGTTACCAAGAAGGTGAGAGATGGGACAGTCCGTTTTGCACCCTCAACTGCTGGATGGACGAAAAAGTGGTCAGCGAGGGTGATGAAGCCTCCTGCCATCGGCGAGACGGTGACATATTTCTGCTCTCGCGCCGGCGGCGGTAAGACCGAAGAACGTTGCGAAGCCATCTTGAGAACCTCGATCGACGACGTCCTGTACGAGGCTTCCTGCGCTCGGTATAGAGGGGTTCCGGTAAGGACGTAGGACGTCTGTTTCGATACACTGTTGTGCCGTCGGGCAGTAGTACGACCTCTCGCATGCTGGTCCAGCAATGGTAGCGTTCTGCAGGTGACCCCTCATGTCCGGCAATTGCTCTGCAGAGGAGCGAGGGAAGTTCGGTATCCCCACATTGAGAATGGGGTTATCATTTTACGTCGAGTCAGTCTGAACTCTGAAGTTGGAGCTCACCCCGCAAACATCCGGTAGCTCTGTTGCGTGACGATGGTAAGCTACCACAGCTCGAATGTCCGTGAGGCTCCCGACCTCGGCCACGCCTAGGCATTGTGTTGTGTAGATCTGAAGAGTATTATCATCCGCTTTTGATCATTGCTTTGCTGAGAAGCGTAAGTGTATCAATTCCTTCTGTAACTCGACAATCATCCTCAACTTGCAGTCGTTCGTGGAAAGAGCTAGCCAAGATGGTCGCCAACTACTCCGAAGATGAGATCAAGCAAGCCCACGAGGTGCTGTACGCCGAGGGAATCAAGATGCGGATGCAAGTCGCTGGGAAAGAGTATGTCGAGCGCTCGTTGAAGAGCGCAGACAATCCTTTCGCCAGATCTATGCAAGAGGTCAGTCCTTAGCCATCATCAACCTTACCTAACCCATTTGCACCTACTGACACCCCTCCCAGTACGTCTCAGAAGCCTGCTGGGGCTCCATCTGGACGCGTCCCGGCCTCCCTCTCAAGATCCGAAGCTTCCTCAATATCTCCATGCTCTGCGCATTGAACCGCGGCGAAGAACTCGCTACACACGTCAAAGGCGCCATGAATAATGGTGCCACAGAGGAGGAGATCAGAGAGGTTATCTTGCAGGCGGCGTGTTATTGCGGGATGCCGGCGGGGATTGAGGGCTTTAGAAGGGCAGGGAAGGCGATTGAGGAGTGGAAGAAGGAGAGTGAGGCGAAAGGGACTACTGTTGGAGAGCATACTGACGTTGGGGTTGAGCAGAGGGTGGGTGATGATGAATGAGTGGCTGCTGGAGGGGAGAGGGAGGAGAGATGGACAGATGTGTACGTATCATGAATTGGATGCCAGGAAATGAAATGGTCTTGACTGTAACTGTCCGGCATGAAAAGCTGCGTGGTACAGCAGCCTTCATGGCTTTCATGGTCTTTCATTCGGTGAGATCAAGGTGGTGCGAATGTAAGGAAAAGACGATGAAACCGCTAATGCTCAGCAGTATCTCCGTGTTCGGAATGCCTGTATCGTACTCTCGGCAGCGGGAACGTACGAGTGAGAGGTAAAAAGACGTCGTGGGTCAAATGTATGCTGCGCTGTGAGCGAAGATCGCCGGCCTGCTGCTTGGTCCAACCTCAGCCGACCGAATGTTCGCGTTTGAAATGGTCGACTGGTGCTTTTGCAACCCGTCAGAAGGTGTTGCTGCATGATGCGGAAAGCCTTCATCGTGCAGAACATGGTGTAAGCTCCGACTCGGATCTGCCATCAGCTGTAGAGGAGCAGAGGAGGCGGATCGGGAATTCAGCACTTGTCGGTCACGAGAACAAGCTCCCGAATCTGGTCCGGAAGCTCAGCGACGGTAAATGCATCCGAGCAACGGTGGTCCGCGTCGCATCTTCCTGTGTTGCGGTGACCGGCAAACTGCCATCGCAAGCCTGGTTAAGGGCTTTGATGAAGGTCACTGCTGCAACACTGTAAGATCAGTGTCTCATATTGGTCATTCGGGACTATCGAGGAGCCTCTTTCGGTGTGAACCACGTGCAAATCGTCGTCTGGCGGGCATTCCTGGGGGGATTCAGGGCAATCTGATATTCATTATCGGCATCAGTGCGCTTGTGAGAGTGTAGATGGTCACGATGTACGCCCCACCCCATAGCCACCCCCCACCCAATCCCCTAATGGTCAAGGTGCTGCAGTAGGCCCCACCGGATAGCTAATCCAGGGTAAGACGAATGAAAAGGTCCATGTCATGGCGGCGTGTCCGCCGTTTGCGAAGACGAGCATGCTGTATTTTCCGAATCCGGTCATGGGACTGCCGCAAGTGATGCCCTGAGTCAAATACGGTGTTCTCACAGGAGCGTTTAAGGAGCGTCTTTCGATCTCCCACGTCTGAAGCTTGTCGTTTCAGTAATATGCTTTGCTGTGTTCCGTGATACCCGATAGTTAATGGCTTTTCCAAGGGCTCATGATAGCATGTGGCTACATGTACATTTGTGAAGGTGGAGGATGGTTTACAGATCAACATGAAGAACGCGTCGCGTGTTCCAAGAAAGTCACCCGATACTGTCGCATGCCAAGACATCGTCATCGCTCACTCTTTCCATGGTGACCATGAACATTGCTAGCTCTGTAACGCTCAAACAATGTTCATAGTACATATCAGGATCGCAGAGATTCGCATAGAATGAGTTTGCAATAGAATGAAGTGGCAAAGCAGACCCAGCGCACCGTAACCGATCCTCGATCTCACGAATCCTACCTCCTAGATACTCCCACCATGGCCTCCCTCCTCCGCCAAATCGTCGCCTCCCCCCGCGTCCGGCACGCCGAAGCCGACCTCGACCTCTGCTACGTCACCGACAACATCATCGCCACCTCGGGCCCCAGCGGCTCCTACCCCCAAGTCGCCTACCGCAACCCGCTCAAAGACCTGGTCAAATTCCTCGACGCTAAGCACGGCGAGGACTGGTGTATTTGGGAGTTTCGAGCCGAGGGGACCGGGTATGGGGATGAAGAGGTATATGGGCGGGTACGGCATTATCCGTGGCCGGACCATCATCCGCCGCCGTTTGGGCTTGTGCCGTTGATTCTGGGGGGCATGAGAAATTGGTTGAAGGGTGAAGGGGGGAAGGATGGAGAGGTGGAGGGGAAGAGGGTGGTGGTTGTGCATTGCAAAGCTGGCAAGGGGAGGAGTGGGACGGTGGCTTGTAGTTATTTGATCAGTGAGGAAGGGTGGACGGCGGAAGAGGCTATGAACAGGTTCACGGAGAGGAGGATGAGGCCTGGTTTCGGGGCGGGAATTAGCATACCTAGTCAGAGGAGGACAATTACGTATGTAGATCGGTGGACGAAGGGCGGGAAAGTATATGTGGAGCGGCCGGCGGAGGTGGTGGAGGTACATGTTTGGGGACTGCGAGACGGCGTTAAAATCGCTGTCGAAGGCTACGTCGAAGAAGGCAAAGTCATCAAAACGTTCCACCAGTTCAAAAGAGAAGAGCGTGAGATCGTCCGAGGCTCTATCCGCAAAGAAACCGGTTTCGCGGACGTAGCTCTCGAAGCTATGGGAAAGAAACAAAAAGACAAACCCATTGCCGTCCAGCCCTCCTCCGACTCCCCAAGCTCTTCTTCCGAGAAGCTTCGCCATACAGACAGCGACCTCCTAACCTCAGGCGGCGACGTCATCTTCAAACCCTCATCCCGCGTGGTACTGCCTTCAAGCGATATCAACATCGACTTCGAGCGTCGCAATAAGAGCAAATACGGTGGGTTTACTATGGTCACTTCAGTCGCTCACGTCTGGTTCAACACTTTCTTCGAAGGACATGGTCCCGAGCAAAACGGCGAAGCCGATGAGTCGGGAGTCTTTGAGATTGAGTGGGATGCTATGGATGGTATCAAAGGCAGCTCACGCAAGGGCACGAGGGCGTTTGATAAGATGGCTGTGGTGTGGAAAGCTGTGGATATGGGGAGGAGGAGTAGTGTTGTTGTTAATGAGCCGGAGATTGGGGAGGAGGTACAGCAGATGCAGAGTGCGAATACGTGGCAAAGCGATGAGCAGAGTCAGGATTTTGAGAAGAAACTTGGGCTGAGAGAGGCTACGTCGGCTAGTGCGGCTGTGAGCCGCGCCAGTAGTGTGCGGGAGGACCAGAAAGGCAATGATAGCGATGTTCCTGAAGAGATTGAGGGCGTGAAGCAGCATGGTCCGCCTGGAGACGAGCATCTCCAGAACGTTGAACGAAGCGACCATAGCGGAGAAAGCAGCAAGAGTGACGGATCGCCCGCGCAGATGGACGGCGCGGTTGCAGGAGCAGTTTCTGGTGTGCAACACCTCTCAACCGCGGACTTACCTGGTGGCGTTCCAGAGTCAGAGCTAGAAGACAGACATCACAACAACATCGGGAGTTTGCATAAGAGTTGGAAGGATCAGGGTACTGCTTCTTGAGGAGCGATAGCGTCAGGCATTGGGTTTCTGGGCATTGGTGAAAGAAGCGTTCAAGCGATGGCGCTTTGGTGTATAGCAGATCAGATCAGGTTTGTGTACAGGTCACATCACCCGCCTATCCGATAAATCGATTAAATCGATAAATCGTTGGACCAGCCGACTGTTGTCCCTTTAGATTCTATTTCGATTGTATACGAGATGTGCCGGATTATCAGAATGGGAGGAGGCTTCCCAATTGAGTGAGGTGTATGGACTTCGATCATTCAGGTAGAGAATCGGTTGCCAAAGTCGGTTTGAGTGCTGAAATGGAAGGACTCGAAGGGACAAGAATTTCTGCCATGCTGCTTATTTGTCCCGCAAGCTAACTATCATCTCTGACTAACGGGAGGTACCCGTTCATCGGAAACGCTAGCTTGGATCCTTGTCCCAAGTTTCCCAAGACATGCAATTGCCAATCTAGATGCTCTGGTGCGAACCTGCCAACTCATCACCACCTGAATGAGTCGACGATGATACAACGCTTATGAGGCTGTCACGTTTCTCACATATGGTAGGTACCTGCCTCTAGCTTCATCACAATCTCTCTCCCATCAAACGCCACCAGACCGCCCTCCCAGTCACATCACAACCATGGCCCGAACAGTCCTACTACCCTTGCGCTCCGGCCTCAAAGCCATCAAGGCCGACGACGTCTCTCTCATGTCCGAAGTCATCGCCCAAGCCTCCGATCCCGACTCTCGCCAAAAACCTCCAGAAGTCATCCAGCGCAGCCTCGCCGTCGCCTGCTCTCGCCACGCCCTCAAAGTCCTCCGCTACCTCCTAGACGAGCAAGGCGCGGACGTCCAGACCATCCAACCAGAAAACCTCTACCATGCTGAAGAAGGCACGGGCCCTTCGATCGAAGTCCTGAAGATTCTGCTGCAGCATGGCTGGGATATCAACACCCGGCAACATCCCACCGAGCCCTCTTTACTCGGGTTCGTGGTGGGTGATTACGAAATGACGAAATGGTGTCTCGAACACGGCGCTAGCGTGCATGAGGGTGACGACACGCCGCCGAATGGTGTCGGGTCTGTATCGCAGATGCCGTTGCTGGAGCGCGCGGCACGAAACGGCAATATCAAAACCTTTGAACTCCTACGCTCTGCCGGTGCTACAATAACGCCCGCGTTGTTGTGTCGGGCGTGCGATGCAGCAGCGCAGTACTTCCCTAAAACGGCCAACACGAGCGTCGACATGAACCTCCACAACTTCGTTCGCGACAAAAAGATGGCTATGGTCCGATACTTAGTTCGCACTCTGCAGCTCGACGTGAATGCTAAGGGCCACTGGGCAGGCTCCTGTTGCACGACTCCATTATGCCACGTGGCGTGCAAGAGCAACTACGGCGACAAGAATGCTAAAGGGCTGATCTGGTTTCTTATGGATTCCGGCGCGGATCCGAACTTGAAAGGTTCGAAGGACGAGCTGGGTGATGGATTGGGCACGAGTGCTGTGGAGTGCGCGAAGATGATGAAGAATGAGGTCTTTTTGACAGCGGTCTGGGAGTGGGAGGAGAGGAGAAAGGGCGGGAGTGAGGATGGTGATGGCCAGTGATTGGGTGTACTTGCTTCGACATCATCATGTGGTACGAGTGGGAAGGGCGGCCTGACTTTGCCCGCATGATAGTAATGCCTACTCCAGAAATGGCTCGGCGTGAAGGGTTGCATATCTTGCGGCGCCACTTTTTACTGCGTCTCCGTTCACTCTTCGACTATTGAAATATAAGCTCTATGTTTATCCTTCACTACCGATTGGACCTGCAGATTCGGAGTACGCTTTCCATTATCTAGAAGAAGCTAGCTCGACACTGACGACACCCAATACACGGCGCATCGCCCAGAACCTGTCCCGTTCCGAACTCGTTTGCAGAGTACGGTCGTTGATGAGCTCCTCTACGGACATGGCGGCCATTGGCATTCTGGCTTGTTGCCATGCTTGGTGCTGCATTTGGTATTGGAAGCGGACTCGTTGCGGGTTTGCTTAATCGTCGTCACATGCATTCGGTCGCTGATCTGTCTCCGGTCCGTTATCATCGGACCAAGGTAGCCATTCAAGCTCTCGGAACTTGGCTTGCCAGCGTTGAAAGCCTTTAGAGGCGCTCACGCCTTTTTCCTCAGCATCATAATCCAGTGAATAAGTCCTCAAGAGCTGTTGTCAGTCGTCAGCTACATCCACGCAATGTTGCCTGCCATGAACGGACTTTGTGAAACGTCGTAGACTAGGTCATGACCGCCATCTGCGCTGGCCCTGGCTATCTTCACCTGGTCAGGTGGCAACTCTGCTTCAACGTCCCGGACGGATCTCCAATTGAGTGGGTCCGGCTGCTCGTCTGGGTAGTAGAGGTAAGTGATTGCTCGGCTTTTGGGCGAAAGCGGTACTTCGATATGTGCCTCACCCCACCTGGACAGCAGCTCACTGTGGAGAAACGGAAGGTGCTCAATGAGCCGAATGGCGGCCGGATCAATGCCAGCGTCTTGCCAGTACTTTGTGCTCATTGGCTGGTGATCTTCCTGTGCGTCCGAATGCTGAGAATCATTGGTTGCAAATAGACCATATCCACAAGAAGCAAGTACGGACTGGTGAGCCCATCGATGAAATCTTTGTGTTCTACTGCCGGGCTAGACATCGTGGGGGATGCTCCACGATCGTCGTAAGGGGCGCAGAGGTCAGGACCGAGTGAATGGCCGTGGACGAAGTGTAACTGTCACTGCAGCTATTATCCAAGCCAGGAAACTCTGTGTTCCAGGAAAATGGGCATCCGAACGTCGATTGTTGGAAACAATTGGTGGCCAAAACCACTACTGGAAGAAGTGCATGCATATGGGCACCTCCCGTTCATCCCCACCCCTGTTGAGAAGCCCAGGAACCTGGGAACCTCAAGACAACAAGTTAGGAGCTCCTCCTGCGCCCGGTGGGTCTCCTGTAGGTGAGGATTGAGGAAGCAAGATCAGATCTGATCAGATCTGATCAGATAAGGAGTGGGTCTTGAAGACGCTAACACGCTAACACTAAAAGACGCTAAGACGCTACGGCGTGGGGAGAACCGACTTCACGTCGTCTATCTTGACTCCTAGAGGACGACCTAGTGCGCCCATACCTGCAAAGGTGGACTTAGTCGCATCGCGGTCCAGTGTCTTTGGTACACTGATGAATGGTCTCGGTTCCTATGAGCTGCTGCGTCGGCAAAGGTGGTAACGCAGATCAGCTCGAGTGGCGAATCGTAGACGTGCTCAAAGACGGAAGAGCCTCACCTGCACACAGGATGGTCTCGGGTTGCCCTACGCTTGAATGCAGAAAGTGGTGGTCGAAACGCCTGGGGTTCTTCTGCAAGGCTGTGGGTAAGGGGAGATTGGAAGCTGAGTGAGAGCCAAGTCTAGGTGTCTGGGGCGGAGAATATGAAGCACCCCACCCCAGATCCTGAAGGGTTTGCTGGTAGACTAATATGCAGCTAAACGAGCTGCAGGCCTAGGGCCATGTCACTTGACAACCAATGTTGGGAGATATAGTAGGAGCCCTTCGCGACGGTAGTGGTAGTTGCAGCTTTTTATTGCGTTGAAACCAAACACCTCCATCTACGCTGACTGATGCTCCGATTATGAACATGGCCTCGTTAGAAGCTAGAGAAGCCACCGCGTTGGCCACTCCCTCGCTGCTTAAATCTCCTTAGTTGCACCACGGTGTGAGAAACTTGATACCCTCCACGATCCACTTCAAAATCAGCGACTGGTTGGGAAACAGGCTGGAAACCAAAATTTACTTATCTAGCCAGGAGCAAAGCTCGGTGATTCAACGTCTTTGACGGAGCATGCAGCCTCACATGCTTTAGTGAACAGGGCCTTAACTCGTCCCGGACATGCAAGTAGCTGGTCCGCAGGAATACTTGCGAGAGTCTGGCTTTGACCATCATGCGAGGCACGCGACAGTACTTAAAGATCGCAGGTAGCCGCACTTTTCATGATGGCCTGTACGAGCACCAGACGTCTAGACAGCCGGAACCGACTTTGCTGCAATGCTTCGCCCTCTACCATCCCTAGCCGCCCTAGCTGCGTGCCTATCACCCGCTCAAGCATACTTCCGAAGTAGGTGATCCAGCAGACTGATGCCTTCCGTAAAGACTTCCTGAGACTGACCTGCAAATCTAGTCGTGTGTGGCACCGTTCAGACAGGTCGTATTGATCCAATCATCAGTCCGGGCAATGTCTCTGGTCATACACATTCCCTTGCCGGAGCCTCCAGTACGTGACATCTCACTCGACAATCGCTGCGGTCATGCTGACAGTAGGCCAGACATCAACATCGATAGCACATACGAGTCGCTCCAAGCGTCAGATTGCACCTCATGCGAGATCGCGGCAGATCACTCGGCATATTGGACACC
>JAKLLW010000497.1:0-31842 GCA_022814695.1 Neocatenulostroma microsporum
GATGTTGTGCTGCTGCCTCCTGTGCCGACTGGTTTGACTGCACAAGTAGTACGGCAAGTCTCTGTTGCAGTATGCGTACAAGATGTAGATTCTGACTCTGTCGAGGTCTTGGGTTCTGGTTCTGTCTGTGTCTCCTTACCCGGATCAGCGCCGTTTTCTCCAGAAGGAGGTCCGTCGTCTACAGGATTCGGGGGGTCGATGCTGGAGCAGCCAGGCGTAAGCGGAATGTTGAGAACGGGTATCTTGATACAAGGAACTCCCGGAAAGTGGAACCTGAGCTGCAGTCCATGGATGTGCCAGATGTATCTGGTATGAAGGTGCCAAGCGTGCGGAAACCAGATGATGGTATTGTTGATGACGGCTGCCGTGGTGTGATGACCGTTGTGAGACGTTGTCAGCCAGGTGTTGCCATAATACGTCCCACTCGGCACTGACTCGGTGGACATGTCAGGTGGGAACGTTGTTATGGTCGATGTGATGTAATCCGCCGAGGTTGTGGATGCGAAAAGCGGAAGAGTTGAAGTGCTGCCATCAATGTTCAGTATTCCGGAGGAGCCAACTGAGACGGTATTGGAGCCGATGACGACCGCTGAAGCACCAGGCGTGATTGTAGAAGAACCTATGACAAGTTGGGAACCTTTTTCCGTGGCGATCACAGATGGCGCTATTGTCAAGGGTACGGTGCCGGTGCCGGTGCCGATCACAGATGTATGGCTGCCAGCAGTTGGCCCAGTGGATCGTGTGGTATTGCCGTACTTCGGGCTGGAGTAAGGCAATGGACTGCTGTTAGTGGCGGTTTTGTCGCCATCACTCCCAGTCCTACTGCCGGTGTTTGCGGTGAGTAGGGATACCGCGCTACTGACGCTGGTACCAGAACCGAGATCTGGAGACTGGTCAGCGATGAAGCCTTGCAGACAACGGAAGGCATTGAAGGTATATGCACATACTTGATAACAGCACCAGCTGAATTGCTAATGTGAAGAGGGTCATGGTTGAGAGAGAACTTTTTGGAGAAGAAACCAAATTGGGATGATAAACCTTTACAGTGGGATCAGAAGAGATATATGTGCATTCAAAGACAACACTACGACCCAACATTAGCTTGTCGAGGTCGAGGTCGAGGTCGAGGCTATGTCGTTCTGTGTCAGTGTGGCACATGGGCTCAGATGACGGCGAGACGCCAACATAATGGACGGAAGCTTCGTGTCGCCGCATGTTGGGACTTGTTGGTTGCTCCGCCCTCTCGCTCCAGATATGACCGGCACTGGCGGCACTTAGGACATGTTTCGAGATGAGCGGCGTTGCGGCGCGGCTGAGACATCAGGTTGCTTGGGAAGGTGGTGTGCCTGGAGAAGGCGACGTATGTCAGAGCATCGTATGCTGGGGCGTGAGATGACCGAAAAGTGAGCATTGCGGCGTAGAAGGTGCCCAAGGCTTGCGGCGTCAGTCGAGGATTCGCCCAGGGTGGTGTACAGGATGTGGTCGACATCGGTTTCATAGACCGGAGAATTTGTGGATGGTCAATACGCAGGCCTGTCACGTCGCTCTCACCGACGGAACGTGGATCTGAATACTTCTAATGATGTATCAGTATGTCTTGGAAACCGAGTCTGTGGTGTCGTCTGGGCAGACGTTCGTGCTGGAGCATCGACGTCGTGACAATTTCGCTGTTCTGTCACGACTTATGCTCGCTAGAGTAGAAGGCACTCCTATCATCACCACTCCCCTCAGCTACACCAATCCCGCACGGTGATGCTAGATATGCGCGTTCTCGAGGCCTTATAGCTTCTACCTCATCTCAGGATATTGCCTCGCAAATCAGATCGGGTTGATGCCACGCACTCGAACGCGGTCCACGCCATCCACCACCGACTCCTGTGCCTCCCTTTGGCATGGCGAACCATCCACAGTTCCGCTCATCGAGCTACCCTCCGATCGCTCGACGTCTTTCGAGCTGTGATTGACCTCATTACTGTGCCAGAATATGAGCTATTTTTGCTGGTGTTTCGGCGACCTGGCTTCTCCGTATGGCACAGCAGGAGGCAAAGCAGTTCCCTGGGACAGGCGACCGTAATAGATGGCTTCAAGGATACGAAACGCTCAGCATTTGTTGGCATGCTTCCAAAAAGAGTACTGGGCCGCATGTCTGAAGCCTGGATTCTCCGAGACCTTACGCCGCACTATCTCTGCGGGTGAAGAGGAAGCTTCCCTGGGTCCTGTCCATGGGCGACGGGATGCTACCGCCAAGGTAGCCATCGGTCCCACTTGAATCACTGTGAGGGTCTTTCGGTGTCGACGGGGCATTTTCGCCATACGTGAGGAAGCCACTCGGCTGTCGCTCGATGCTAACTGCCAGTCAATGCAGAGTCTGCTCGCTTATTTCCAGATCACATATCCTCCGTTGACCGGACTACAACCCGGAAATACTCGACTACAGACCTCAATAGAGCCATTGTTCGAAAAGTCCAGTACGCGGCACAACCACGATGGCCTATGCCTGGTGCATGCTCATCCGTCCCTCGAATCTCGGCCTGTGCCCCGTAGGTGCACTTGTTGGCGTTTCGAAAATGAGAGGCTCCAGTGCGGTTCAACGGCGGGCGAAGCAACAATATGCCTCGTAATGCAAGGAGTCGACGCTGTTGCCTGCGACGAACATGGCACAGGCTGGCACAGGACGAGACGGCACGGTGTTGGACCCGTGTTGGTACCGATCACCATGTCGCCCATAGCTATTGTTGGAATTGGTTGCTACGACGGTGAAATACTGTCATGCTAGCATAGGCAATATGTTAAGTATCCTTTTCCTGTCCTCTCTTCCGCAGTCTCTCCTCAGTATCTCCTTATCCCTTTCCCTTTTGCACAATATATCATGTACACAATACGGCTCATACTGTTCTGGCACGCTGCTTCTGTCTTTGCCTATATCAACGATACCGAACTCCGCTTCGAGACCGACGATGAATCCAGCGATGCACCTCCTTCGGACGTACACTGGAATGAGCTCGTCGAGCGGGCTAATTGGCAATTACCGACTTGTGAAAAAGGCGCGTTGACTGGCGCATGGGAACGTGATCCACCTCGCCGCCCTGCCCAGGATTGCGGCATCTGGGAAATCGACTGTTCAGAAGGCCCCGGTGCCTGCAACAATGCCTGCTTCTGGCATTATTGCTTACATGATCTTCCCGACGATTATCAATACTCAGACAACGGTGACGAGCCAAGATGCCGTTTGTCGGACGGCACGCTCGCCAAAAAAAGACCGAAGGGCGATCGAAACCGACGCTTTTCTGGGGTCGAGGCTGGCACTACCCCATGCCGAGCGCAGCCTATGGTGCAGTTACTGTTCGACCGGTATCTGACGCACGAGAATTGGGAGAAATGGAATGGTCCCAATCTACAGAGTGACGAGTGGCCCATGGCCGCCATGAAGCAAGCCGACTACCAGAATGGACAATGGCCGCCATGAAGCAAGCCGACTACCAGAATGGACAATGGCCGCCGCGAAACACCATATCATGTATACCTAACAAGGAGAATGGAGGTGAGATATTCTGATTTGGCGTTGTCGAACTGGCTGACGAGAGACTGTAGCCATCGGTAACCAATACAAGTATTTCCGCAGACAGATGAAGTGGTACAGCCCTACTGCTAAGGAGGGAAAGCGAGCCCTTCTGGCTGGCCGCACCTGTCCTGGGAGACTCGTAGAAGGCGATAAGTTCAAGATCGAGTTCAACATTGACAACGTTCCGCAACCACATATACAGTAAGTCTTGATCAGAAGGACCTTTAATACAGACGTCGCTGGCGCTTACATGTTCATAGAACGCCACATTGCATCAAACCAACACAACAAGGTCAGCAGCGTTACTGTCAAGCCGAAGCCAATCGTTTCTTCGCCATGACAAGCTACAAGCCTGGCGACAATAGCGAGCCTGGCGATGCCAGCTACGGGAACAGCGACGGCCGTCTGGGATTTTCGTACGATGCAGATCGGATGAACACTTACCGTCTCGTGGGAACTTCCGGTAATCTTGACGAGTACCGAGTCGTCGTGGAACAAAGCGGCGCCAAGAAAGAAAACTTCGATATTGAGGTGCGCAGGAAAGCTAACGGTGAGACTGACGGTCAACTAGACCTTCTTGCGCACGGTAGCGCAACCAACGTGCAAGACAAGGGTGAAGTGACCGTATCTGGCAGCGATTTGCCCGCAGATCTCGTCGTGCGGCGTATATCCGATTGCAAGCTTGAGTTTGCGTACGGAGACTTCTCCAGCACCACAGAGGTATCAATCGCTTGGACTTCGGAAGACCAGGGCTACAACACGGCGTTCAGTGACGAATTTCCAGTCAATAGTGGGAAGAGTGCTTGGTTGCGCGCTCCGAGGCCTGTTCTATGGACCCGCAATCCAAACTATGAGAAGGCCGGTGCTTATTGCGAGAAGGAAGATGGCGTGGTAGTCAAAGGCCAGAGTGGTGGTCGCAGGACTACTTGTTGGTTCCCAGGAGGGCAAGCGTAGCCGGACATTGCGGAAGGGGTCATTCAGGACAGACAGGATGGTGATAGACACCATCTTTATCAGTGTAGTCGGCTGCCTAGTTGATTGTCAGCCCATTCTGCTTCCTTCAAAATTGTGCCTCTGCGAACGCTGGAATGAGCGTCACCAATGTAAAACGTGGACGGTTGGTGCGTATTGTGTGGCGTGGGCAAGTGTTGGCCAACGTCCACCTGTCCACTAGTTACTGTGCCTCAATGGATTGAAACGCGAGCTTGTAATTCCCCCTCCTCTTGCCTTCACTACAGGTTCGAATTGTCGTTCCCGGATCAGACACCTCTTCACCGACATGGCAGACGCCATCGATATTATCGCTTTGTTCGTTGTTGTAGAGACGCCAGCTGCAGTACGTATAGCCAAGCTTATAATGGCCCGTGCTTAGCTAACTGTTAGGCAGGTAGTTGACCGGGTATTGCAAGACAATGAAGAACAAGCGGGCTCTTGGCATCTTTGGCTCGCGGACCCGGCAATCTTGCCATGCCAGTATCGCGACGACGACGACCACGAGAAGGGTTGCGGTACGAGAACGCCGGTCAATCGCGCATGGCGCTCGCCGTTCCTTGGCAAGACACCGCAAGACTGCGGCGACTGGCTAACCGAATGGAGCCCCAAGGACAGCGGTGTCAAGACTGGGAACAATGGCGTGGCACGAATAGACCGGATTCACTTCGTAGTGTTGGATGACGGACTCAAGTACGGATGGCTAACGTTATGCACCATAGTTGATGAGGAGGAGGTCAAGCAGCGTCAGAAGGAGCATGCGGAGCAGTGGAGATACCAGATAGGGGCCAGGAGACTAGAACGAGGCGGAAATACCGACCTGCGACTGGACAATCTAGCTACAGCAGACCGAGAGGAGGTTGAGCAATGGGTCGATGCGCACATCGAGATTCAGGTCGGGGTTAACTCTGGAGCCATTGACGTCGACCAGGCAGCGTCTTTTGTCATCCTCTCTTACAGTGATCAATGGCGAGACTTCTACTATCTCGGAGTCGGAGCTGCAGGGGGAGAAAGCGATAGCAATGAACAATGGTACATCGACGCCCTTGGTGAGACGCCGGCACAAGAGACGAGCCTGCCAGATGTACACCAAGGGGAGAGCGACGAATTCCTGAATGGCATGGATACGACGTTGTTCTAGGAGCATGGAGAAGCAGCATCACAGCCGTCTCTGCAGACGTTCAATCCGGAAGAATAACTCTGGGTGCTAGATAGTCGTATCGTCCGACTATCACTCTGCGTTTCCCACCGCCATTGGATTCTCCGTATTCACAGTGAAATGTCGTCGGCGCATCTCGAGTGCACTGTATCTCGTCTCAGGAGTCGCGTGATTGGAAGGTCTATCAATGAGAAGTGAGATATGTCACATGCGAGGTGGCGTAGCCAACATCCACCTGTCCACTGCTGTGCCACAGGTTGGCATAACTCGAGTTTTCGAATTCACTTCTCATCCCCAAACCCCGTGAGTGCTTTTGCCTTACATCACGTCTGTGTGCACCTTGAACCGAAGCAGAAACATGGCTAACACCGCTGATATCGTTGCTTTGTTCGTCGTGGTAGAGACGCCTGCAGCGGTACGTCAAGCACCGCTCATACAGAACAGCAGCTAACCTTAAGCAGGTCATCAATCGAGTCTTGCAAGAGAGCGAGCACGAACTTGGCTTATGGCATATCTGGCTTGCAGATCCGGCGGCATTGCCGTTTCAAGAGGTTGCAAATGGTGCTGGTACAAGAGCTCCAATTGACCGCGGGTGGCGTTCACCATTCCTCGGCAAGACACCTCAACAGTGTGGCGATTGGTTAAACGAGTTGAGTGGGAAGACTGATCGAGTAAGCACAGAAGGCGGTAGTAGCGTCGAGATTGACAGCTTGCACTTCATGGTGTTGGACGAAGAGCTGAGTAATGGCGGGCGGCTCAAGCTGTGCATGACGTTTGACGAAGATGATGTGGAGGAGCGCCAGAAAGAACTCGCGGACGAATGGATCGAAACTGAGACGGAAGACGGCGATCTGACTTTGGACGACCTGAATGCAGAGCAACAGGAGGAGGTTGAGGAGTGGGTGGACGGCAGACTGGAGGTCCGCGTTGGGGTGAACTGCAACACGATGCATGTCCAGACAGCAGCCTTGTTCCTCATGACCGCTTATAATGATCAATGGCGACACTTCTACTACGAAGGGGTCGGCTCTGGTGGCAAAGATGAAGGGTGGTACGCGGACGCTCTCCCCGGCACGGTACAAGGTGAAGCAACCAGCCAGTCTAACCCAACCTCGCTCAGGTACGCAGTCCCGCACATTCATCCATGCGAAGCTGACTATGTGTAGCTCTCTCCGCCTGGAGTAGCGGCAGCGGTATCCAATATTACATGCATGGTGCTGCATCGTGGACGATTGAAGATGCGCGAAGTTGTATGAAGGAGGCAGCAGAGCTTTCATGGACCCGGTCAGTTTCAGGGTGTCATAACAGAGTGTGAGAGAAAGACGATGGCGCAAGAGTCTGCCGCGTGCTGCTATTGCTATACATGTCCGAGCCCGCACCACAACACAGCTGCTTTTTTCGATGCTTTGCAATTCGTAGAGACAACCAAGCCAACTCCGTTTATGCTGTAACGAGCGTTATCCCACATTCATGGTCATGGGCCTCTAGAAGTACTCCAAGCAGCTAGCTCGATGTGCAAGTGAGCTTCGACTGCGGATCATACCCGAAGGCGTTGGTGAAACAATCGCTGGCGACTGCAAAGTCACATCCGAGCTCCGTCGTGAACGTTCCGAAGACACCGTCTGGATAAGTCGAAGAAGAAGAGTTGTTGGAGGAGTCGAAACCGCAGGTGACGTTGAAATCCGGGGGCGTACAGCCGAGCGTTTTGAAGCAAGTCTCGAATTGGGGGAGCTGCGTGCCGCACTTTCCCGGCAACTCGAGCTCATCGATGTGGAAGCTGTATTGTGTGGTGGATGTGGAGTTGACATAAGTACAGCCGCCGGTCCATGTGAACGACGAGCATCCTCCGCCGTCTTGTCTCGTACATAGTTGTTGATTAGTGCTTCGAGCGCCGTTGTTCGCTGAGGGATAGCCCGCACTATAAGCGTATGCGTAGCTTCGGATGTCGTCTTTCATCTGTTGCGATACCGTACCAGGCTCATAAGGCTCGCCGGAGGGAGGAAATGCGAGAAAGTAAGCTGCGAGGCCGGCCTAGAAGGAGTGTCAGCGTTTGACAAATGGTGTCGATCAAGGACAGAGCGACTGACGACTTCTGGACTGGAGTACGAAGTACCAAAGTCCTGTGTTGAGTCAACGCCGGTCGCTGTTTCCTTTGTGATATCCGTCGCTTGCGCCCAAATAGAAATGCTGCCAGGATTCGCATCTTGGGATTCTCCTGGATAGTTTGCTGAGCCTGGCAGGATTGTGCCATCCCTATACGATTGTTCTGTAAGTGGGAGTACCCTTGGCGAATCAACCTCATCTAGGCAAGCAGCTTACCAGAATGTTGCGTCATCGTTCAGTCCACCGACAGTGATCAGATTGTTATCGGAAGCTCCTAGCCGCTGTGGCACTTGGTACCCCACTGCCACTGAATGTCAGCATTTCCCTCAGCGCAAGATGTGTTGTACGTACACGCTGGCGGGCTCCCCGTGCCTGCGTTTCCAGCAGCACAAACAACAACGATGCCGTTGTCGTTAGCAAGATCAAGGAACTTCTGAGACTCCTTGTACAGACCACTGTCGGCAGTGACAGGCTGACTGGCAGTGCCTCTGATGCCCCATGAGAAGTTCACCACAGCCTTCCCATAGTTGCCGTCCTGCGCTACACGATAGATGATCTCGTTGAGCGCACTAGAGATTGCGGCGGTCGTGTACCCGAGGATGAAGTTTCTGTTTTCCCTCTCGTCGTTGTAGCTACGGGTAATTCCATTCTTGCCTTTGATCAGATAGAGATTGGCTTTGGAGGAAACGCCGTAGGTCAGCCCGGCAGCTGCACTGGCGACGCCAGTTCCATGGCCGCGGCCGCTGGAAGTCCTGTCGGTAATGTCCTCTGCAAAAGGTGTCTCAGTATACGCTCCTGGTGTCACAACGGGTCCTTGGTAATTATATGGTAACGTCAACTCGTTCGAAACAACGAATGTATTGACAGTCCGGCCAGTGGCTGCAAGGTCGGCGGCATTCAGGTTGAAACCAGTGTCGACAATGTAGATTGTGTTTCCTTGGCCTAGCGAATCATCGAATCGGTAGTTCTGCGAGAAGTCAGGCTGGGTGCCGTTTGCCACAGGGTACGGAGCGGAGATGAGCTTCAGCTGCGATGCAAGCGTAGGGTCTCGTGTAGTTATTGTTCTTTTTGCAAGCTCAGATGTCCGCTTGTGATGCTTCGGCGAAGGTGTGCTGTCCTCGAGCGGGGTCGAACGAACAGCACGGGAATCTTGATAGTCCCCATCGTAGTTTGGTGCCGGCACTACCTCTATCCAGTCGAGCCATGGCTGCGACTTGACATCGGAGACTTGAGAGTCGGTCAAATTCGTCTGGTAGAGTTGCCATGGGTTCCCGGTGTACGAAATCAGAGATCCATTGCCGTTATCTAGCCCTTTGACGTAGTCATTGAACGTTGTCTGACTAGTGTTGTACTTCGAAGCGAACGCATACAGCGTCGAGTTGGATGTCGGAGTCGGTGTGGCCGTTGACGCAGATGTACTGGTTGTGTTTGTATCCCTTGGGACAATCCTGGTTGCGTCATCACCTCTCGAAGCTGGGTCTCCAGGTACAGAGGCCGCAGAGTCGGGCATAGCCGATCCAGGTGTAGAGATAGACGAGATCGTGGGTGCTGCAAATGTGTATGTGAAGGTCGAAGGTTCGGCTGCATGGGTCGTGCGAGATGTCAAGCGGTGATCCAATGGCTGGGTATCATCTCCGAGGCACCATTCAGGCTGGTCCGCAACGTCCAGCCGGCACCGCTGGTCTATACGATCAGTTGTTAGCAGCGAGATCGCAATCAACAGCTAGCTTGGATGACATACCAAGACCTCCCGAGGCTACTACGAAACCCAGAAAGCTGATACTGAGGAGACGTCTGGCGAAAGCGTGAGTCTCCATTGCCCGTCAAAGCGTCGGACACAAGGCAAGAGTCTTGTAGAGTGCACGAATGTATTGAGACTGTGCCGATTCGCAGGAAGGGTGGACGGTATGCTGGCGGCTGGCCTGCTATGGGAAGACTTACCTTGAGTGGATAGGGATCACTTATTTATGCGCCCCGGCTGTGTGTGTGCGATTCTCGGAGCTCTAGCAGGCAGGATGCGCCTTACTAGAGCCTTACTCGGGACTCCGAGAGTGATTGTTTGATAGGGAAGGTCTCGGTGTTGGTGTAAGCTGAGGCTGTGAGAAGGATCAATGTTGCCCCACAGGGGGCCGCTGAAGATAGGATGTTGTTTGTTACGAGGTTTGAGTTTAACATGGTTTACGCTGTAGCAGAATCAATATTACATTGGGGTCTGACAATGTTCGGCGGGCTGTGAGCTGAAGATTGGGAGTAGTGGCAGCCTGGAACGTACGACTGTACCCGGTCCGTCAGCCGGGTAAGGTACTTACTCCGCATTGGGGCCAAACCGCAGGTCTATGTTTGTTGACTGCCGCTCCGAGATCAGGAACCTATACATCATGATTGGACAATGTTGACATTAGCCCCCACAGAGCGGCTATCAGTAACTTCTTCTCCCACCAACGAAGTCAGCCCTGGACAAGTTGGTGGAGGCTCACGGCGCATTTGGCCGAACGGCTGTTTGGCTGTCGCGATCATCCCCAATGTCGTCATCATGACTGGACCTGGGATCAGCAGTTTTTCGGGCGGCAAGGCGCCTGGAGCTGACTGGGCTGGGCTGTCGTCGAGCTGTAAGGTACTAACATGTGGGCTCGTACCTTTGCGCAAGGCAACAACAGCTCCCAATACGCAACACCCTTGCTGGATCGCCTCGGCGCACGACCAGATGACTGAATCCAAGACCGTCGCCTTGGAGCACTTGAAGCAGTTCTCCCGAAATAGCCAACATGGAAGACCAGCAATCCTCCAACGGCAGATCGGAACGAGCTGAGTATATTGCCTTCCTCGTCGACGATCGTTGCCGCGTTCGCAGAGTCAGAAATGTTCGTAAGCGGAACTGGTAGATGGGGACGAGACAGATGAGACCTGACGGAAATCCGTTGAGCGCAAGGTATGGGTGGGCCCACAATGTGATCATCCATATGTACGCTTGCGCCTCGCCTCCATACGCCCTAGCAGCCGTGGCAAGATCTGTAGCAATGGGCCTGCCATATCCGATGAAAATTACGGTCTAGGTCCGGTCAACTTTGATCGCTGTAGCTCAACTTATCTTGAGCGCTCCTGCTTCCTGGTGGCAAAGACCACAAGCATTCCAATGTCATATGTCGCCTTCAGGCAACCCGCAGTAAGGAATGCCACCCAGAAGAGACCCTTGCCCGCAAGCACGCCAGTGACATACGGCCCGATGCTCTGACTTGCCGTCTTGACCATGTTGATAGTGCCCATTACTGCTGTCCGTTCGTTGGGTAATACAACTGCAGAAAGAAATGCTGATCGAGGTGCCGTATCCATGGACTGAGTGCAAGCGCGGAGGATGACGAACATCATTGCCAGCGGAAGCGAAGATGGTATTCCGATAAGGGCAAGGCAGACTGCGCTTGGCAGATGTGTAAAGACCATTGTCTTCACATTTCCGATGCGCTTCGCAATGGATGCTGCGACTAGGATGGAAGCTGCTGACACCAGAGCAGAGCCGAAGAAGAGCGTGCCAATCTTGCCTTCGCTCATGCCGAACCGTCGGTGGAAGTAGTAGGTAACCCAGGATCTGTATGGAAAGTCAGTGACAGCAACGCAACAGTCTATGGTGGGAGGACTTGAGCTTAGCGTACAATGGAGCTAACCCGGAGGCGAAGCTGTCAAGAGCAAATAGCAGGCATAGCTGTGCTAGAACCACTCTACTCGCTGGGCTGATACTGGCGAGGAGCGAAAAGCGACTTGGCTTCTTGGGCTTGCTCGCTTCATCGGATGCATCGCCATTCAAGAGAGGAGCTGTCTCGGTAGCGTCTGCGGCTTCTGGCTGTTTGCCGGCTTCGCATTGTGCGCTAAGGAGCAAAGTGAGCAGGAACTTGATCACCCCTACGACAGCATAGCCGATGAAGACCGCTCGATAGGCCTCTATTGGGCTCCAATGCTGCTTGCTTATGAGTAGATCGGTGACCCAACCACAAGTGATTAGGCCAAGAGCTGTACCTCCAATACCAAGAAGTGCATACCACGCGAAGACGTGATTGCGGTGATCAGCATGCGTGATATGAGCTATGGTGGACTCCTCCACTGCTCTGAACGGGCCGATCTCGTTTCCACTGCGTCTCTTTTAGCGGTAGCCATTGATTTCCCAGAACTTGGGATGCTCACCTCGGTGTGATGACGCCCAGAACGGCAGCGGCAAGTAAGGCGTAGTAGTTGGCGGTTAGGGCGAATACGACGCCACTTGCTGCCATTAGGAGGGCACCGATGGCCAGAACCCTCCTGCGACCCAAGTTGTCGGCGACCAAGGTCAGGAAGAAGCTTATGAGGACATCTCCAGCCAGGGTGAGTGTCATGAACAGGCCAATATGCGCATCACTGATTCCAAGGTCGGCCAAGTAGGCGGCCAGTATCAATGTCGAGGCTCCGTAGGCGAACAGTCGTACAAAGCGCTGCAGGCAGAGAATCTTGGTATCCAATGTTGAGGCGAATAGCGACGTGAGGCCGAGCTCTTCGAGCACTTTGGTTGCCCATCTTTTCGGTGCTGGCGTATGCTCATTTGGCATTTCATCCGCCATCCTGATGGCAACTGGCTTCTTTCGGTGTCCAGCAGTGACTGAGCAGCAGGCTCACGTGTTCCCTGGCAAATCCCTACCAGATGTATAGTTGGGACAATGATGGTGTCGCGATTGCGAACAGTAGTTGAAGAGCCATCGTGACGTCTCGAGCGGCCGCAGTTCTATTGCTGGTGCCTTGAAGGAAGGTTCGTGGTTGCGATCCTGCAGGCCGTCCAATCAGGAAGCATGTTGATGTCACCACGCGTAAACCCTGTTTGGATTCGCGTCCACCGCGTTTTGTCCTTCGCACTCACGACTTCGAGGCCCATTATTGTGGGATACATGGAGTCCATATCCGCCTCTTGGCGTCGCTGCCTGCAGGCCTCATCGCCAACATTGGACAAAGCCTCGATTGGGAGGACGTGAAAGCATGCCTCGCCACCGGCAGCTTCCACTTGGCGAACAGCCTCAGCTTCCGCTGTGGTCTGAAGATAGCATCAGTAATGCTGGCCTTTCGAGGAAGTTGCATGATCTGCCTGTCGATGCTCCAACGTGATGAATTCGCACGCGGGGTCAGAAAGCTGTACATCAACATGGAAGAGGCTTCGACCGGATCTCTGGAGCCGCGGATGTGGCCCAAGGCCGTCCGTTGCCGCAGACATGAGCCTGCAGCGTCGAGGGAGATCGATGAGTACAAGAAATTATAGAGGGATCAGGACGACTGGCGGGGAAGGCACTCGTACGACGTTCTCACTCTTGCCAGCATCTTCGAGCGGTTCAAAGCCATGGACAATGCCATTGAGATCGTTCTGACCACCAATGCCGGTTGTTACGGCCATTGGCGCTGCTCGAGCGAAGAGCACGAGAAGCAAGGGTGGGACGTGGATGAGGGTTTGAAACCGTGCAAATACAAGAGCTGTCCCTGTGCGGCCGCTGGCGTGCAACGGCGATGCGACGAGTGCAATGAACTCAGACCCTTTGGGTATTCGCAATTGACGCGCGAGCTTGGAAGACCACTAAACGCGATCAACGATCCTTGCGAGTATTGGGAGAACAAGATGCCCGAAAACAGACACGCTATTGATGTTGTCTTCCGAGCGCTCGCTGTGAGTGCGTACTGTCCGAGCGGCTTCAAGGCCGAGAACCGTACACATCATATTCCGTTCGCCCAAATCGCCATACCATCCCCTCTGTACGAGAAGGTGGCATACTGCTTGACGAACGTTCGCAGCCTGCATCTCAAGCTCGAGGGACCTAGAGAAAATCTATGGGCTAGAAGCCTCGTTGCACCCGGGGAGCTGCTCCCTGACGCTTTCGCTCCAGGTCTGACTGGGCTGGCCGGTCTCGTAGCCACACTCTCTCCCAATCTAGAGACACTAGCCTTCAGCAACTTTGCGTCCGAAGTGGACACCCAAACGACTTATGCCTGCACATTCAAGCATTGCGTTCAAGCCAACAGCTTTCCGAAGCTGCGGCAGCTTGCCTTGGGAGGGAGCGCCTTCACCTTTGACGACTTACGGGACTTTGTCGGTCGCCATGCAGCGACACTCAGACGAGTCAGTCTCATGAATTGCATAGTGATGGATGATGCAATGTTTGAAGGGCTGTCAAAAGTCACGTGTGCGGGCTGGTCCAACTCCTGGAATTGGTTCCAAGGCATCGACTACGACTCTGACGGCGAAGAACTGGGACCGGTCGATCACCAGACCATGCGAATCAAGCACGGCTTGGATTTTGGGGACGTAACGTGGGACGAGGATTACGGTTTGAGCGGCTTGCTGTAGCCGGAGGACTATTGCCATTGCTCCGATGCTACTTTACAATTCTACGAGAAATGCAACATATCGATCTCCGTGAATCTGCTCTCGAGACAAAGACAAGTCCAAGCAGGACAACATGTCTTCGTAGCAGTCGAGAGGACTTAATGTACACTCACTCATCTCACAACTGACTAACAACCCTCCCCATCAACAAAGCCTCGCACATCTCTCCCTTCTTCAACTCCGCCACCGTCGTAGGCAAACACAACAACCCATTCGCCCCCTTGAAACTCCCAATCCTCGAGCTCCGCTGGAAACCCGTACTGACTGCATGCAACATCCCATCCTCCCTCGCCGTAATCACAACCCTATGATACTCCTGCCTCTTCATATCACACCTCACCCCTTCATCCAAAACCACCTTCACCTTCGGCAACCCCCACGGCTGCGCAAGCCCACTCATCTTGTGCAGAGCGGGCAAGACGAAGAGGTGGTACGTCACAACCGCGCTTGCGGGGTTGCCTGGTAAGCTGAAGACTACCTTGTCTTCGCGGCCGGAGGTTGGGGAATTGGATTTGAACGGCACAGTGGCGAAAGTAGTAGGTTTACCGGGTTTCATGCTCACGCGGCCGAAATGAATTTGCCCGCCTAGGAAGCGCTCGATGGTGGGTTTGAGGAGGTCGAGCTCGCCCATGCTGACGCCGCCGGAGGTTATGATTACGTCGACGGAGCGCATGGCGTCGCGGAGGGTGGTTTCTAGGGCGCCTGGTCTGTGAAGGGTGTCAGTGGGATGAAGTCAGGGGTGGTGAGGTGGACGTACTTGTCAGATGCTATGCCCAGATCTACTGCCTCGAAGCCGGAGCCTCTGACTGCGGTGAGTAGTGTAGGTCTGTTCGTATCTCGGACTTCGCCCAACCTGAGCTCCGCAGGCCGATCGTGCGGCACGATCTCGTCTCCCGTGCTCAGCACGCCGATGACAGGCCGCTTGTACACCGACACCTCCTCCGCACCTACTGAAGCCAACAAGCCGAACTCACCACCTACGGCAGTAATGCCCTCGCCTTTCCTCATGATCACATCACCAGCCTTAACATCACTGCCCACTTCCCGTACGTTCTCACCTGGTTCGATAGCATCTGTCAAGACCTCGATCTCATCCTCTTCCTTCCCATCATCAGTCATAGATCTCAGCACCGTATCCTCGACCATCACCACAGAGGTAGCTCCAGGCGGCAAAGGCGCACCAGTAGTAATCCGCGCCACTTCGCCGATCTCCAATTTCTGCGCCTCACCTGCTTGAGCATGTGATATGCCCGTGACTGGGAAGATGCCCTTGGTACTGGGTACCATGACGTGCTTTGAGGCGACGATGGCGTAGCCGTCTACAATACTTGCTCGGAAGGCGGGGACAGATTCTCGTGCTGTGACGTCTTCAGCCAGGACTGAACCAACGATGCCTTCGTTGACGGGTGCTTTGACGACCTTCGGCTCCGGTGTTTGTTCGCTTATCAGTTTCAATGCTTCGTCGACCGAAAGCATCGGGTAAGGCGACTCCCGGTACCGTCTCGTCGGTCCAGCATTTGGGTCATTCGATATCGGTGGGCGGTCTTCAGCTTTTGTATGTGCCTTTGGCCCTGCATGCCCACCATGGCCGTGCGAGTGACTGTGGCCATGGTCGTGCGAGTGGTGATGATGGCCGTGAACCGATGTATCTTGCAGACCAGACTGCGGTTTCAAGCCAGCATCCTTCTCGAGCTTCTGCGTGCCGCCAACGTGCAATGATCGGGAGTCAGCGCCAGCAGCTTGTTGACAGGCATGCGCCAGTTGCGGCAATACAGCCTCCAGGTTCTCCTTCGCGCCTTTTGGCGAGCCAGGTAAAGTCAGGATGAGCGTCTTGTTCCGAACGCCAGCTACTGGGCGAGCCATCATGGCAACTGCGAGTTGTCAGGAAGCTGCATTACTTTGTACTCCAGGAAGCTACACCTACATGGTGTGACAGCCAATGATGCCGAGAGCATGCCATGCCTGTAGTCATCAGTATTGAACTTAACGGCACAGAGGGCGGCCGCCACTTACACCAAGCCGGGCGCATGCTTATGGATCAGAGGAGATACTGCCTAAGCTTCAGTCACCATCTGGACCTCGACAAACGTGAAAGATCAGATTTCATTGGAAGAAAAGAGTAAGCGATGGTAGCTTTTCAAGACAAGACGACACTTCCCACATCCAACGTCTCGACTCAACTTACCTCAGGCGTAACATCCTTCCCCGTAAACCCCGTCCCACCGCTCGTGGCAATCAGATTAATCGGATCTTCACCATCGCACCAGCCTGTAATGGCCCTTTGAATCTCAAGGATATTGTCCGGCACAATCCTCGTCTGGCTAGCATCCCACTTGTCGCCTATGCGTGCAAAGACTTCCCGGAGTGCAGGGATGCATTTGTCGGTCGAAGGGTCTTTAGAAGCAGTTTCAGAGATGATGAGGATGGCTGCACGGAGTTTGGCGGGTAGGGACATGGCGCTATGATGTTCAAGGGATGATGGTAGGTAGGTAGGACGAGGCGGCTCGAGATGGCTGAAAAGGGAAGTTGCAGGGTTGGTGCACGGGCCAGGCTGGCGGAACTTAAGTTCACTTACGTGCTTGGAGTGGTCAGGACTCCAGAAGAGGAGATATGTCTCAGTGGAACGAAGGGACGATGTGACGGTCTAGAAGCATGAAGGCTAAGGCGAGACATAATTTACAACGACGTGGCACGAAGGTGGAGAGTACTTCATACTTTCTCTCTATACTATCGCGATCTCATAGTAGCACTAGCAGCCCTTCCGCTATTCATAATCACTTGGGTATCGTAAAGAAGTCATCCCGCCATCCCAGAACCAAGAACGCCCCTCGGTGTACTAAAGTACGCCTGAGACCACCCGCAGTCCGCCGCTCTCACGGAGCCTTCTCCTTCGATTGACAAGCCACAATCTTGACTTTGTCGCTAAGCTCATCGTACCCAGACTTGTTATCCATCTTAAATTTCACATCCTTGATGATGAATGTCCAGACTTCGTCGCAGAAGCGGTAGGTGTCGAGGTGTCCCTAATCTCCATGTCAGCATACTATCCGAAATCTACGGACGTACCTCCTCGTAGCCTGTGCATACGCTGCGGGATATCGGGATATTAGCGTACCTTGAAGTTGCACCTGGCCTTCACTCTCTCCCCCAGGACCGATGCAACGCTCTGGTCGAAGTTCTGCATGATGCGCATGGCAAGCTGTGGCTCGATTCTTCGGGAGCTGATCAGATCGTCGAGGGTGTCTGCGAGGGCGAGGCCAATGCTATGTCAGGTCTGTTAGTATGGATTGCGCATGCCGTTCAGTAGGCAGCAAGTGAGCGAGCGTACGATGTGCCTCTGTAGAGCTCATAGTAGCTTCCTGCCGCGTTCGCCATATTGGCGGTCGCGCGGTGAGTGTGTTGAGATGTGGTAGTTTGCTTGCGGTATGTCTTGTAGTTGGTGTTGCTACTTGGACTGGCAGAGGCAGTGGATGTAGGAGTGATTGTTCGTGAGTGAAGGAGCGCTTTGATATGTCCGCAACGCTGAGTCATCCGGCTGCGGCATCAGCCGGCCGCAAAAGCATCGGAGGTCTTCCGCCAGCATCATCGCGAAGTGAAGGCAGCTCTATTGCTATACTCTCGTCGCACATCTCTCAATACCCTCAAGATGGGTGGTCTAGCATACGGCAGCTATGGCGCTGGCTCTGCGCTCACGATCATCGGGCTATGTACGAAACCGAGGCACGAGAAGAGCAAGGGAGAACAGAGCTAATGGATGTACAGACATGCTATTCCAGGGCGAGGGAGAAGCATTCAATGTACGAAAGACTGGGACATACATCAAAGATACGCGGACGGGAAGCTAATACGGACTCGAACAGGTCGGCGCCTTCCTCGAATCAATATCACCCTACGCCTGGGCCTCAACCGGCATAGCCCTCTGCATCGGCCTCTCAGTCGTCGGCGCCGCATGGTCAGTCACGAACCCAATCCCACACCCACAAACACCACCTCGCCTCTCCCCCTGCCCTCCCTCTCTTCTCCCACACCAGCTAACACAACATGGCATACCAGGGGCATCTTCATAACCGGCACCTCCATAATCGGCGGCGGCGTCAAAGCCCCCCGCATCCGCACCAAAAACCTCATCTCCATCATCTTCTGCGAAGTAGTCGCCATCTACGGCGTCATCATGTCCATCGTCTTCTCCTCCCAAGTCTCCGTCATAGGCTCCGACGCCCTACACTCAGGAAATAACTATTTCACTGGGTATGCGCTGTTTTGGTCTGGGGTGCTGGTGGGAATGTGTAATCTGGTCTGTGGTGTGTCTGTGGGGATAAATGGGAGTAGTGCTGCTTTGGCGGATGCTGCGGATCCTACTCTGTAAGTTTGTCGTACTGGGAAGTGTCAGACGGAGAGGTATGGTCAGGCTAATGATTGTGCAGGTTCGTTAAGATCTTGGTGATTGAGATCTTCTCGTCAGTGCTTGGGTTGTTCGGGCTCATCATTGGGCTGCTATTGAGTGGACAGGCTACCGGCTTCTCGAACACTGCATCATGAGTTCTGAGCATGGAGTCTGACGTTGATAGATGGAGAAGAGGGTATTTTGCGGGGAGCATTTCGCGGCGTCATTGGGACCTTGACTTAAGCAGCGAGGAGCTTGTGAGATACGTGTATAGTGATAGCCATTTTCCAGTCAGTCTTCAACACATCCAGTGCATCAAATGTACCATCCCTTCATCATGAGCCCATGGCAATCTCATGAATCTATAGCGGCGCAACTTACATATATCTCACCGTAGTTGTGATGTTTCCAGACTACCAAATCACCCTTTCATCCACTAAAACGTTCATCCTCTCCTGGGCGTCTTGCCCATGAGCGTCAGGCAAGTGAAGTCGACTTCCAGAAGCAGAGGCTAGACTGGTCCGTGCCTGCCCGCCAAGCCCGCTGTACTTCGCCTCTTCTCTCCTTCACTCACCCATGCTTTCGTCCCAACAAACACACATCATGTCCACCACCCCAAATACCCAATGGCTCTTCTACGCCATCGCCTCCGGCGGCTGCGCGGCCCTCAATGGTGTCTTCGCGAAACTCACAACCACCCAACTCACTACGACGTGGGCAACGGGGATCTCGCATCTCTTTGGCTTGGAGGAGCCGAGTAAGATTGTCGAGTTTCTGTTTCGCGGTGTACGTACCAATTTATGCAAACATGGCACTGGTGCAAGAAGGCGGCTGATGCATATGTGTCGTAGTTCTTCTTCCTCCTCAACCTGGCCTTCAACGCCGTCATGTGGGGTCTCTTTACCCGCGCTCTCACGCTCGCGACGAGTACGGTGCGGGTTAGTGTGATTAACACGAGTGCGAATTTCATGCTTACGGCTGTGTTGGGGCTGGTTATATTCCGTGAGACGCTGCCCGGTGCGCCTCAATCCCCCTTCTTCCCCTCCCACCTCCGCTATATGGGCTTGCTGACTGTGGAGAAGCGCTGTGGTGGCTAGGCGCAAGTTTCTTGGTTGCCGGCTCAGTCATTATCGGGCGACGAGACGATAGTAAGGACGTGGGTACGGTGGGTACGGCAGGTGCAGAGCCAACTGTGGCAGCGCCAGAGGGGTTTAGGGATGAGCCTGATGCTCCGCTTGCAAATGCTGGTGGAGATGATGCAGGCTTCAGTGATAGTATTGGACTTGAGAGCACGCCGAAGAGGAAGATTGATGGAGATGGGAGGGACGAGCTGTGAAAACACGCGAGCCTTGGTACCTTCGACGGCCACTATTGACTGCCTACTTCCACCCCAGACTATTTTCACACCCGACCAGCTTCGTCCGGCGCATACACCACAAAATCACGCGGACCCAGCACTTGCCTGGACTGCCTCATACACCACTCCTTGCCCCACCAACTTCACCTGGCTTGCGTTGATGTACTGCACCTCGACACCACCCTTCACCTCCTTAACCACGAACATGGCATACAGAACATCGCCCTTCAGCACGATGTTATGCTCCAGCAGGTACTGCCCCAAGACACCGATCTTCTTCTTCGCTTGCTCTACGTTCAACGCCAGCCTATATGGGCCCAGCAGTCGCCTTATCATACCTGCCTTGACCGGACCGAGTACTTGCAACCACCTCATGAGACACCAGTTGCTTAGAGAGCCTCCGAACTTGGTAGCGGCCTTGAAAGTGTTGGCGCCGTAGAACACGGGCAGAGCTTCATCGCGGACTTGGTGACAAGTCCGTAAGAGAGGCGGCTCAGCGGAGGGATGATCGGCTCCCGCGGATGGCGCTCCGAGCTTGCGGATTGTGATGGCTTGGGGCTGGATGAGTGCGAGGCGGTAGATGCGATTGCGGAGCTCGGGCGGGAGGTCCAGGAAGCTTGTGGGGTTGGCTCGGGCATTCATGGCTGGTGGTACGTGTTGCTGCATCGTGCTGGTTCTCGGACCTCCCGATAAGTGAGCTGGATGTACGATGACCGGAGTGCACTTTGGGAAAAGGTGTCGTGCCTGCTTTAGGGACGGGACATGAAATATACAGGAAAAGAAGTGCAGACACGTTAAACGTCGATTCACCAGCAATTCACAGCAGATCATACTCATTCACGGCGCAGCTTGGAACTCTAACATGTTGCTGAGCCATCCGCTAGCTAGTGTCACAGGAGTTATCTCCCTTCCCAGTCCACCTCCCATGCGTTTCTGGAGCTCATTTGTATGAAAAAAGGACCATCGCACAACACCATCGCATTGCGACATGTCCGCTTCTTTCCTACCACCGCGCTTCTCACCAATCATCAAGGACTGGCCATGTCACGATACACCAACTCTGCGCCTCGGTCTTCTCCCGCTGCTGCCGGCGTCCGTCATGCATAGCCAGCGCTTGCGCAGACAGCCGCGTACGCTTTGGTCTGCACCACCCATTCATCCCCACCAGAGTTCATATACCACGTTCTCAACTGCCCATCGATCCTCGCCTGCGCCCAAACCGCACCGCTTCTCAACACAACTCCCTTCTCCACGAAATAAGTTTCCAGCAAATCAATATTACGCCAGGCCTGCTCCTCCGTCACCGGGAAATAACTTCGCGGCCATCAGACGCCTGATCATCTTCACCTTTGTTGGGCCGAGCATACGCAGCCAGTCCACAATCTGTAGGTAGATGATCATGTGGTAGTCGAGTAAGACACCGGTTGAGAAGCTGTTGTCGCCGTAGAAGATGGGGAGGCCTTCGTTTCGGATCTGGTGGCAGGCGCCTAGCAAGGCTGGTTCGAGGATTCGTTTTGGGTCTGGTCGCGCTGCATCGCACTGTGGTATCTTGAGCACGTGAGGCTGGATCACGACGAGTCGGTAGATGCGGTTGCGGAGCTCTGGCGGGAGGTGTAGGAAGCCTGTTTGCTCTGTTTGTGCTTCCATGACTGGTGGATAATGCTCAGTCGTCAAAGTGTTCCGAGTCTATCCAGAAAGGAATTGGAATGTGAGATGCATGAAGGAAGTGAGAGATGGTGGCAGAAATGCCAGAGGTGGACTTGGAGGTGGGGTCATCGCGAAATCTACATTCACTAACGTGACTGCGTCATTCAGCCTGCCGCTTGGAAATCACAAGTCGGACATGACTTCTTTCACCAACCCTTGAGGTAGCCCTCACTCGGCAGCACTAATCCCAGCCTGAATAATCCGCATCACCATCATCATCATCGTTCGTGGAGTCGGAATCTGGGCGCCGTTTCTTATGTTTCCCTCGAACCAAGGAACGGGTAAAGTGCGCCGTAACGAAGACAGCGCAGACTCATCACCTGCGACATACTTATCTCGCTACCTTGACCTCAATTCATGTACACAGACAATATCGCAATGTCAGCAATAGCCTACCACCGCGGCGGCAGTATCTTCGGCGGCTCGCCGGCCTGTCACTTCTTGGATATGCCCGGCGAGCTTCGCAACCGCATCTACGAGTTCGTTATGGTCGATCCGCAACCTCTTCAGCTACGTCACTCTGTGTTGGGCTGGGACAGTAAAGATGCCTATCGTGCGTACAAGAAACTCATACAGGGGCGTGAAAGCAAGGTTGTTGTGACCGGGCGCTTTGGAACTTGGCGGCCGCTCTCGCTCACTCAGGTATCCAAACAAACACGCCAAGAGTCGAGTGAGTTTCTCTTCGCTCAGAACCGCTTTACCATCAATCAGAGAGGAGACCCGCACCAGGGCTATCGGGCTACTCTGGCGCCGGTAACCGAATTATTGGCCCTGCTTGCACCTCGCTACGCAAAGGCGATCACACACCTAACGATCGACTACGGTGAGATCCAAGCACAGGATCTCACTGACACTATCGGTAGGAAGACTCGGACTGTGCTTGCTCAGACACTTGAGAGACTCCGCAACAGCTTCGACAAGTATCCGGGATGCCAAGTGAAAGTCATTTTGTACATCCGGGTACTACCTAAGGAAGAACACTTATGGGTTAAGGAAAGCCTAACGCCGGAGTGCGTTATTGACCTCAAAGCAATTGAGGACTCATTTCGCAGCTTTGCTTCGAAGCTCAACACCATCGTGAGTGTCAGGAAGAGCAGTGGAGGTTGTGTGTTGAACGAGCGGGATGTAAAACGCACGATACAGGCGTTGAACGAGATCGGCAAGACTCTCGAAGGCTGAGCTCCGGCATCGGTGAGCTAGGTGACGGCGGCACGTCTTGAAATCGTCTGACGGTTGTGATTAGTAGTACATGGAGAAGGGTCTGAGGGAAGCGCTTTGTCCGGGACGACAGTTGAACATCTAGTTATACCGAGAACTGTTTTGAGCAATGGAAAAAGCTCGTTAGGTGGTACGGATCCGGGTATGTCCCACTTCCTGGGACTTCTGAGCGCTACGGGTCGACCAACTTTGCTGTCACCCTCAAGTGGCCACGGCTTAGACGATGCGTCTTCAGTCCACACATATGTCACGACTGTAAAGTCTTCGCTCGCACCCTTACCAATGCATCACTCGCACTTACGGACTCACTGCAAAAGCTCCTCGAGCTCGTCGGATGAATGGCAAGATAGCATGCTTTGTCATGGTACGGAACACTCACACGCTGACATGTGTTGCCCTAACGTTGGTAGGATGCATCCCCGGAAGCAGCTTGTTCTTCGGGGGGCCTTGGCACCATTACTATCCTTAGCCCATGGCCATATGCATCTCTGCGCACTCAGATGCACCGTGAGTGATCCTTTCATCAACGCGCTTGCCAGAAAAGCATGATCCATAGCCACATAATACTGCATCTTCCACCGCCACTTCTTCGTCGGCGATCACTCACTCGTCGCCTTCTAACCCGCACCCATGACCATCCTCAGTTTTCATCGTCCGTGGTGGAGTCGAGAACCCTCTTCACCTTCTTGATGTTATTGTGCTCCGTAACGAAGACAGTAGGAGACGAACTGCCAGCCCACCGCAGCTCACTCCCACTTACCTTCGTGACGGACACCCGGAAGACATCTTCCCTGATTGGAACCTCCATCTCCCCGAAGTAATCCTCGGTATTCTTGCAAACCTCTTTCGCCCGTGTGAGATGCAGGAATCGAGGCTGGAGTGTGAACCCGCGCAGGTGTTTGATCATGCTCCGCTTCTCAGGGCCGATGGCCTTCAGCCAATCCTCAAAGTAGTACCGGCTGTAGCAGAAGAAGACGTTACAGCCGTAGAACACTGCAAGCGCTTCATTCCTGATCTGCTTGCAGGAGCACAGTAAGTTCGGCTCTTTGAGACTGGCGAAGCTGATGGGGTGGATAGGGTCGAGGTGGGGAGGAGCATAGTCATAGCCTCCAAAGTAGATAGCATCGTCTTGTACTAGCGCATACTCGAAGATGCGGTTGCGTAGCTCCGGCGGCAAGCGTAGGAGGCGGTTTCGTTCCTGATCTTCCTCCATGTTTTGTCGTGGTTGTTATTGACAGTCGAGGTGATGACTCAGGATTGGCTTTGGAGGTTGCAGGGCAAGTGGCAACTTCCGAAAGCGGAAGGAGCAGTTTGCAGCGCCCCACTTCTCTCTCTCACTTCCACCTTGCACCTCGCAAAGGACGCAACCATATTATGCGCCTGATTAGCATTCCGCATCAACCTACTCCAGCATCTCACGGTATGTAGGGTCCACTATTATATGTCTTCTGGTTCATCAAGACCTCTCCTGAAGCGGTCCGCGCCCTTACAATGCATCTAATGAATCCAGCCTCCCCAACCGCAAGGCTAGCACTGTATGAGAACGCCACATCCACATGGAACGGTAAGGTATGCTCTTGTGGAAAGAAAGAAGCTCCTGCCATTGTCACGCTAGACGGCTCGGCCCTTCCTGTTCCTGAGCAATGACGTCTTTCATATGCGCGATCCGTCGCCCGGAAAACACACGTAGATCTGACCTCCCAAGATCTCTCATCCGTTACCACCCAAATGCTCTTTCTTCGATGCGCCTGATCGCGGGTCACGACAGTCTAGCAGGAGAACAGTGCAACCAATTATGGCGAGATCAACATGGCGGAAGCTCCTCAGCACGCTTCAAATTGGCAACGACTACACAGAGAAACCAGCAGGGCTGAAATGGCGAAGCAACACCCTTTTTATCATCGCTACTGTGGCAGTCGGTCTGTTCACGGATATGTTCCTCTACGGCCTTGTCGTGCCAATACTTCCATACATGCTGAAGGATCGTGTTGGCCTACCCTCTGATCAGATTCAAAGTCATGTTTCTGGCCTCCTCGCCGCTTACGCCGGAGCTTCAGTCGTCTGCTCACCACTTGCTGGGTGGTTGGCCGACCGCATGCAGACGAGGCAAGCGCCATTTCTAGCTGGCTTGACGGCTCTGCTAGGCGCTACCATCTTGCTCTTCCTCGGGACCAGTGTGCCGGTCCTGGCAGTGGCGAGAGTGTCTCAAGGCATCAGTGCGGCATTCGTCTGGACAATCGGGTTGGCCTTGTGCCTCGAGACTGTTGGACCTAAGAATCTGGGGAAGACGATAGGATCGGTATGATTGCCTGCTGCAATGACACAGAATACGTGCACTGACCATGGCCCAGATTTTCAGCTTCATCTCCGTCGGCGCACTGACCGCTCCACTGATTGGCGGCGTGCTGTACGACAAAGCGGGCTACCCTGGAGTCTTCGGCATCGGATTTGCAGTACTGGCAGTTGACTTCATCATGCGGCTATTGGTCATCGAGAAGAAGGTCGCTCGGAAGTATGAAGCCAAAGATCCCAGCTCTGTCAACGACCTGAACACGACACCAAGCCACCAACAAGATGGCAATGCAGACGATGGTGAAGAAGCCGATGAGGAGCAGCCTCTACTCGGGAGCAAAGAGGAAGATCATGCGGCCTTCAAGCTTTCGGAGAACCAGCCGAAGCTTGCTCGAATGATACCAATCCTGCCATGCTTGTCAGACCCAAGACTCCTTACGGCACTCCTGGTTGCCTTCATTCAAGCCACGCTTCTAGGCAACTTCGATGCTACCATTCCGACAGTCGCCAAGGAATACTTCAACTTTGATTCTCTCAAAGCCGGCGTGCTGTTTCTACCACTCGGCATCTTCGACTTCATTCTCGGGCCTGCATTTGGATGGTGTGTCGATCGCTTCGGTACTAAGCCGGTTGCTGTCATCGCTTATACCTACCTCGTTCCGGTCCTTGTGCTGCTGCGGCTTGTGCATCCGGGTGGCAAGGACCAGATGATACTTTATGGCGGCTTCCTCGCTCTCAGCGGCATCGGGTTGGCAGGCATTGGTGCGCCCTCCATTGTCGAGGCAGGAGCCGTCGTGCAGAAGTACTACGAGGTAAACCCGGAATTTTTCGGAGAAGATGGGCCCTATGCGCAGCTCTACGGTACGAAACTACTGACTATAACTCCAATCTGAGACATGCGCTGACAGTTATACCCAATTGATTGCAGGCTTGAACAGCATGGTGTTTTCGGCAGGTCTGACACTGGGTCCTGAGTTGGCTGGTGAGCTGAAGGAGAGGGTAGGCTATGGAAACATGAACGCTGTGCTTGCAGCTATTTGTGCGGCGACGGCAGCGCTGTGTTTCGTCTACATCGGCGGCAAGCCGAGGATGCTCTCGAAAAGGAAGTCGTGATGGGCACTAATGTAGACATTGACGTCACTATTTCGCTTTAGAAGCATGAAAAGTTCGCTTCCGCGCCTGCCCAATCCTCTCGAACAACTTCCTCACCGACATGAAAGCCTTTACCGCTCAAACACTTGCAAACACCTCTGAAGTTGCTCAGTAAAGATGCACTTCTTCGACCTACCACCAGAGCTTCGGAATGCCATTTACGAACTGGCTGTTGTCAGCGACAAGCCGATTCGCGTACCAGAGCGCCGCAAGTCAGTGCGAATCGTCGTGCTACTTGGTGAACCCGGCATCTCAAGGACCTGCCACCAGATACGCAGCGAATCTCTGCCAGTATTCTACAGTGACAACACCTTCGAGGCGAGCACTCCATGGCCCGCGGCTCTGTGGTTGGGCGCTTTGCGTGAGCAGAGGCTATGTTGGCTTCGGTCATTGCGAATGCGGAACCCGTACCCCATGCAGAATCCCGGATCTGTGACAGTTTCCACGCTAAGAGCCGGCGAGTCCAAGATCCAGTGGATGCTGCAGAGTGAGGGCCAGGGTCTTCTGGGCAGCTGCAAAGTCGAGGTGCAGGTCAAGACAAAGGACGGCATGTTGTGGGTGAGGCTGGAGGATTTGGCTGCCTACGAAGTTGTGGCGGATGCGTTCTCGCCAAGGGTTCGATCTGGGAATGTCTTATCGCGGAAGGCGTCGGTTTGAGATGGAGCTTCATTGGGCTGAACAGCGGCCGCGTACAGAGAGAAGGGCGAGGGCGAGGGTCATAGCACGTGTCGACAGTTATTGCGCGAGCTGCCTGCGGGAGGGAATGAGCAGCTGGTAACGAGCGGTGACTGGTGCACGGCTTGGGGAAGTGAACAAGTATACGGTGTGAATTCACGCCCGCTGTGAAATGAAGATTCATAAAAGCAACGAGTGCAGCTAATGCGCTTTGCAGTGCTCGCAAATGTACATAGGCTTGCAACTCTCAGACATCTCCCTATAACACCCACAGGTTTCGCTCCTTAGGAGACGCGCAAATCACGGCCATGCGGGACGATACACCGAGAATGACTGTCCCTATGCCCGAACGTGGCGCCACCTTCCTCGATCTACCGCCGGAATTACGCAACACCATCTACCTTCAAACGCTCATACAACGGAACCCCATCGTAGTACCAAGAGCCTTGCGACCGCATGGCAGCCCGATGCTCCCTGAACCTGCCATCCTCGCAGTCAGCCGCCAAGTTCGCAATGAAACACTGCCGATCTTCTACGGCGCAAACACTTTCCAGGCAGCAACCAGCAGGCAAGCTATAGACTTTGTCGCCGACCTCAGCGCGGACAAACTAGCCCACTTGCGACGCCTTCGTGCTGTCGACGCCAACGGCATATGGCAACTGGACGCATGGACTGTCAAGAACTACATTTTCGACAGGTTGCGTCAGAATGTCCGTAGGTGCGGCAAGGGAGCTCTCAGCGAGAAGCATGTCTTTGTCCCGATCCAGGCATCAGGATGGTCTACGAAGGTGGTGTGGGCTAAGTTGACGGAGGTGGGGCGGTTCTTCGCATACGACAATACGAAGGACGAGTGGAAAGTGGTCATTCCTGTGGACTGGGCCCTGGTAAAAGCTGCTGGAACTCCGTTGCCTGTACCACCGCTGCGCACGTGGGGGGTGTTATAGGAAGGAGCATCGTTCAGGTTTGCGCAATGTCTACGGCGGAGCGCAAAGAGGGCAGCGATAGTAGGCGAAGCGCGGCAGCGTCGGTATCGCTTACAGGTGTTAGATCGAGTGAATTGTCCCAACCTTGCTGCAAACATGGAAAGAAGTCTTACCAGGAGTGTCTCACCCGCCTTCACATGTCAAATAGCTCGCTTGCTGCAGAGTCCAAATTGTAAGACATGCCGAGGCTTGGCGTTTCAGGCAACGTTTGATCTTCGTACATTTCTTCTTTCCTCGTCTTCTTCCATTCGAAGCTCGAAGTTAACAACCATCGCAACTTCCAATCCTGGTGGTTCCCATGAAGCCTAACAGACAAGAACGGACACTCCGACATACCGTCAACGCCGCGACGATGAACGACAAGAAGTGCAGACTCCTGGAGCTACCGCCGGAGCTCCGCAACATCATCTACGACCTCGCTCTCGTCAGAGCGGAGCCGATGCGCATCTGGGTAGCTTCAGACTGGGGCTACAAGAGGGAGCCAGCACTGCTGTTGACGAATCAGCAGATTGGCGCTGAAGGTCTGCCGATCTTTTACGGACAGAACAGATTCAGGCCGCTCGATCTGGCCGACGCCAACGCTCGGTACTGCCAACTAGAGTTACTAGACAACAAGCGGCTCCGCATGCTGAAGCAAGTTGCATACATACATTCCATCGATCGGTTTCCCATCGACTGGAGACCGTGTATGCCGGCACTTCTGTAACACGGAACGACAAGCGGATGTGAGCACAAAGGGTAGATTGCCATTGTCGTAAAAGGTGTTGTGGCAGCGTGCGACCGACATCCGGAACGGAGATTGACAGGATCCAGCGATGGTGGGCGCAGCCCATGGAAGCCAATACCGAGATGGGAGGCGATCTATTCTGCAGTGGTGGGACATGGACAAGATGCTTGGTTATCTGCTGGTGACGCTCGAGCTTGCGGTGGCGGGTTTTTGGGGGTGAATACTCGGAGGCACGCCAATGCTTCCCAAATCCCAATCTGCTGACAGAGTCCGCCGGTTCGCAGCTTATGTATGGCAGAGCGGACGGGATGCCCAGTTTTCTGCGACCTATGGCCGTACGTGCTACATCTGGTTCGCATTGTATTTTACATATTACAAATTTGTAGCGGATTACCCAATATCTGTACTGCATCCACAGCCGTTATGAGGTATGTATTCCACCCATGCTGATCAGGCCCAGTGGAGCGTACTTGTAGTACAAATGCGCTGTGCCCGTGTACATGTGCATGGATGTCACTGGAGATGCTGACACACAGTAGGACAACACATCGGCAATGACTTAAATGTATCGTTCAACAGCCGCACGACTCAGCGCGAGTGCTCCTGTGAAAGGACCAGAGCTCGAAGTGATCTTGTACGTCGAGATCGAACCCGGTATTGTGCTCGGCAGGGACGCTGGGCGCGGTCCTTTCCTCACTTTATACGGTCCCGATGGAATTCTCGTATGCTCGTACTGCACGCTCGATGCGATACGTCTTGGCTAGACGCTCCTCCTTTCTCCTTTCTCGCAGTCATCCTACACGATCTTCCTTCACTTCCCACTCACGCGTCTGCAGTATAATCATCTGCTCCGACCCACCACTATCGATCGAATCGTTCTCGTTCCCACGCGACTCGTGGGTCACATCCGTCGTAACGTGTTTCGTGTAGTTGTAAGGCGTAAGCTGCAGCTCATCTTCTCCTTTTCGCTGCCTACCCGAGGCGTACGCGTCCGTCGTGTCCGTCCGGGACTTGGTTATGGAACCCATGGCGTAGCTACCCGCATTCGCCCGCTGGGAGCTGTTGTTCGCGTAGCGCAGTCCGCTGCCGTCGGGATCGATGCGCACGAGACTCGCTGTGTCGAAACGGCTGACGAAGCCTTTTAGGACAGGGATGGTTGTCGACATCAGGGAAGACGCCAGCAGTACTTCAAGCCAGGTAATTGGGCCGGCGAGGTCGACGTTTGACCGGCCGTGTTCGAGGAAGGTGACGTATGAGACTGCGCAGCCTATCATGATGAGGCCGTTACTGCACCAGTTCGTCAGTAGGTAATATCGGACGCTTGCCGACAGCTCTTAGCTTACATGACGCGAAAACTGAACGCAAGAAGTACTGTGAGCTTCTTCTTCAAAGACATCTGCACCGAAGCGAACACGAAAGCGGGTAGAGCGACAAGCGAGACCTCCATACAGAGATCAAGAGCTGCCATAACGCGCCATCTCGTCGCCTGTTGTGGTTAGATGTCAGCGATGCTGGCTTGCCAGTACGGAGTGTGACAAGGCCAAAGATGCTGCTACTCACATTTGCAGGGCAGTGTGATGCTTTTCTATCACCCAGGACATCATTAGACGAGCAGCCTGCGGAAAAGATTAATGGCGCGGCGACTGTCCACGCCAGCATCGCCGCCGACGCTGCTGTGCTCGCTTTCCATTTCTTCCTATTTTCTCTGGTCACGATTTGTCGGATGAACAGCGCAACGGCGCATTTGGTCAAGCCGTTGGCTACGAGGAGTAAAATCCGACCGCTAAAGAAAAGCTACGATTGTTAGCACTCGATCGACTTGGCCAGTCTGACCCAGACCGCTCAGCGTACCTTTTCAACGTTGTGTAGGTCTTCCGTGGTAACCAGAAAAACCGCCTTCCCGAGCCCAGACTTTAGAGCAAGGTATATCGTGATCCAATGTCCAACGCTCAGCAGCTGTTGGGTGTTAGCGAACCAGACCGAGTCATAACGTGTAGCAGGCTCACGTATGCCACTCCAACGACGACATCGTCCAGGCCGAAGTGATCACCCTTGACGACCACTCGTGCTGTTAAGATGAGAATGCTGTACATCAACGACAACAACGACACGATCCACAGCTGTGCTTGACGCTCGTTTGGAAGGGTGAGGGCAAATCTATGGCCATCGGGATACGACGCCGTTGACATGGTTTCGAAGCTCGACGCCAATCAAGGCAAAGGTCAAGTCCTCAAGATATGAGTACAAAGACCGGGCTGGAGTGTTGACTGTTGTACGAGAAGATGTACGGCAGCTAGTAGGGCTACGAGCCCTCGCTGTAAAGTCGCGCCAGCCTTGCGGTTTGCGCTTTATCCTACTGGATCTCTTCGTACCCCCATTTTGTTGGCGATGCAGCGTCAATGTCTCGATCACCACCATGTTGTCTGACAGCAAGAAAACGTAAGGCACAGTCGCAAGCATGCTGACTCACAGTCTTCTTGCCAACATGCTGGTACTTGCTCATCGAAGGAATGGTCTATACATTGTGGCGTGTAGCTTTCAGGTACTCTGATAGGAGAGCGGCAGTGAGTCTGCAACATGCGGTCTCACTCTCAGCCAAGCCGTCTCGCTAGCCAACAAGAGGCTTGCTGTGCGACACATAGCGGCGCGTGGGGGTGCATGGCACATCGGATCCGTCGTCTTAAGTTGGCCATGTGGTCGAGCGATCTCCCGCGATCCGGACAGGAACAAGATCCCATTGGATCGGTCAGGAGCATTAAGCATCGCAGAGACCGCTAAGCTCATTCGCATCCCGCGGCTCCCACGCGGGGGAAACCCAACCGCACTAAGTGATAAGCATCTCACCCGCCACTCGTGCAACAACTGATCGTCCTGTCGCTTCAGGCGTGGAGCTCCGTGTTCAACATCGTCAATCCTCTTGATCGCCGCAAACGGAGCTTCCCCAAACCCCACGCTCGTTGTCGGTTAGGGAGATGGGCAGATTTGTAGATATGCGCCTCCGTCAAAGCGTCCAGCGAGGTGGCAGCACGGCTAGGTGTAGGAGAGGATCGCGGTAACTTCCTTCCACCTATTCATCCTTGCGCAACTGCGTCTTCACCAGAAGTCCACTCTTCTTTTTATTTGTTCACACATCTTCCGTCTTCTCGCT
>JAKLLW010000498.1:0-31838 GCA_022814695.1 Neocatenulostroma microsporum
ATACAGAGCTTTCGTCTCCTTGTGGGTTTGGTGGCAAGCTATAGTAAGCGCCGGCAGTGTGCAAGGATGGACTGGCTCCTCGGAGAGCAAAGCATAATGCCAGATCTCGTTGCGTAGCTCAGCCGGGAGCTTTGCGAGTGGTGATGCTTCCATGCCTGTATTTTACTGGGCGGAGAAACGATAGAAGATAGCGTTGCGCTCTAGCATCCGGCAAGTGCAAGAGTTATTGGTTGTTGGGAGGAAACGAAGAGCTCGCAGGATGTTCAACGAGAAATCAAGTGATTGTTTCTCGACGGCGGCTGCATGCGTACGCCAGCATTCACTTACGCCACCAAAGCGATTTGTACTGCGAGCTCTTGTGTAAAGCCAAAGCGGCCTGAAGGCTAATCGCACCGCAGCGTGTTCTGTAGCAAATGTGAATGCCACGACCTGGAGTCCAGTGCGCGAAAAGCGGTGGGGGACTGCTTCGAGGATCGAGTCGCCGTTTGGTCACTGTCTGCATACGTATCCATCTTCTTCCACCAACCGCCTTCCCGCTCAGGCAATCTCTCCATCAAACTCGACCTCCTGTTCCTCCAATACCAATACCGGTAGTCACGACTGCTCCCTCCTGCTCTCCACCAGCGCCACTGGTGTCTCCTTCCATACTACAAGCTTTCGACTTAGGCGACAGTAGGCTCTACTAGCAGGTCAAGCAAAGCCATCATCAGTAGCGGCATGCCTGGTCAAGGTAGCAGCTCGACGACTGTAGATCCACAGTCCTGTAACTCAACGCTCACCTCCGAGCTTTCCAACCCCGAGACAGCAGTTCAGTCTTTCTTGGACTTCGCCAGCGGCTCCTATCAATCCTCGCGATGGTGGCTGCACATAAATAACTCGACGTCTTCAGCTTTGAAACCGAGCCTTACAAGCTCGTGTAGAAACGACAGTCTTACCGACTCATCCTCTTCGGCGATCTCCTCCGGCTCTCCATCGTCGAACATGCATTGGCATTCGTGCTCAATGATAATCTTTCTCCCGACGCTGCTGCGGTGGGCGGTGGCTTAGGTAGTACAGCAGCGGCACCCGTAGCGAGTCTGGCGACAAGTACGAGTGAGCGGCGGATCGCCATTACTGAAGCGATATCTCGCATTCGGAATGTTAAAGACCGTGTCGTTATAGCGTTTCGCAGCTGCGGCGGAAGCCTCACCGACCTCGAGTCTTCCATCTTGACGCCAAGTGGGGCTGGTGGTAGCTTGCGCAAGAGAAAGGTGAAGGGTGAGGTTCAGCGAAAGTTCAGAGAAGCCATAATCTCAACAGGCGGTATGTGTCTGAAGGCTACTGTATAGCTCATTGATGTGTCTCGCGAACTCAGCGTTGCCGGGGCAAGCTTGGCCATCGAGAGAAGATATCACCCACAGTGACTAGCAGAGGCGTCAATGATTGGGATTGAATGAGCCACCTTCGGCAGTCTCCCTGTTTATCGCCCAGCAGTCTTGTGTTCAGAGATCCGCACGTCTGCGTTCCGACTGCCACCTCACTCTTGTCCACACCTAGGACCATTGCCCACTCTTTTAAGAAGACTCGCCGATAGCTTTGACAAACGTCCTCGAGGTCTTTGCCCTGCATTGAGTATGACTGTGGATATATCGGCGTACCATAGGTGAACATCTCAAGGTTTTGCACACCGAAACCGCAGGAAACCAGACCGCGAAAGAAAGAGTGCCTGGTTGCCGCTTTGTCACGAGTGGTTCGATGACCCCGCCCAGAGCCCATGCGAAGGCATTCGTATTCGATCGTCAATTTCGGTCCGCCGCTGCGGTGGCTACTTTGGGCAATAGTTTGCATGTTGCGGAAGCATGCCTTGGTCTGCATGAAGGCGAGGATATTATGAAGCTTACCAAGCGGAACGTGGAGCAGGAACGCGTTGTGTTGCCGGCTGTAGTACATGAGTAAAGTCTCTTTCCGGAGTTGGCGACAGGCTCGTGTAAGAGGTGGATCGCCATGGTTGATGCATGGAAAGTTCTCAGAACAGAGAGCGAAGTCGTAGATGAAATTTCGCAGCTCCGATGGGAGTCTGAGTAGTCGTGGTACTTCCATGTTCGCTTATTGTCGCTCAGTATGGAAAATGCTTGTCTTGAAGTTACAGGCTGTGTGCACTTCAAGCAGCCTTCTCAACAGTCAGTCAGTCATTCAAATGGGGTATCCCGAGCCGTGACTGACTGACCAATTGGAGCCCCTACCGCTTAACTGACTGGCGCTGTAGGCCCGAAATTTTTGACTGACCGAATGAATCTCAACCAAATTTTAATAAATTCTTAACTGACTGAATGAATCTTAGGTGAACATTAGTAAATAACTGCTAACTAACTGCCTAGATCGGCGGTGACTTCCCATTTAGGAACACCCCCGCATGCCAGGGTTAGGCTTTAGGTAAAATCATCATTCATTAGTTAGTTAGTCAAAAGTCCAGCCTCGCGGAGGCTTGACTAACTACTTCGCAGCAGCCCAAAACGATGACTGACTGACTGATTTAGTCAGTCAGAGTCAGTCAAAGATACAGATTCCAGAAGGCTGGCCAAGTTTCGAAGCTACATTATAGCGTACCAGTACCCGGTGGCTATGGCGAGGACTTTGAGGTTCAGCTCAGTACACTCGGGAGCACTGACGACGCCCAATATGCCCTAGCCATCTCTCCATCCACCGTTGAGTGTTTTCTGCAGGCTGCCCACGAATCGACGTTCTCTCATCTTCATCTATCGCAGACCTGGTGTTCGAGAATTCACAAGCTTTAGCATGTGAAGACCGGCGTCGCTGGTGAATGTTCTCAGGCTTACTAGCGCGATCTCATGATCCTATTCGCACGTGTCGCACGGGCTATCATAGCCACAAGTCTCCCGTCAGGCCACGATAGGGACCTTTAACGATCTCCTTCTCCAAACCGCGCAAGTACTTCTAAGCTATCGTACAGCTCGACCGCACGATGTCGTTGGTCGAGGGCTTGGTAGGTCTGTTCTCGTAGTGGATATCACTCTCTGATTCCGGATAATAGGGCTGATATCGTTACATCGTCCTTCACCCAATCGGGAGCAGCTTGGCATGCTGTGAATGTACCGACCACAAACTCGGAGCATGTGAAGAGTGGCCCGTGCGTGCCGAGAATATGCTCTCCACCCCACTTTCCTTGCATTCCTCTGCCGACCCTTGGCCCAAAAAAACCCTAAAAGGCCTTTGCGCCGACCCACGATCTTGCGTCCTCGCTTCCAAAGTCCGACTCACACGCCCTCGACCAGCGAGCATACCGGTATGGACGCCTCCCCTCTTTTCAAGCTGCCACCGGAGCTACGAAACGACATATGGCGCCTAGCACTACCCTCTGATACATCATTCACCCTCGGCTCACTGCCGCCTCTTACAATAACATGCCGCCAGATCCGCGAGGAGAGCGAGCAAATCTACTACGCAACCAACACCTCCATCTTCCGTATATCGTACTCCACCGCAGTCTCCAACCCAGATGTCCTGCGAGCCCAGCAGATCGAGAAGATCGAGGCCAAGAAACTGCGTCTCGTGCGCGGGATTCGGATTCAGTATCGCGCAGGTTTCAGGGCCAGCGGGACGAGAGGATACTACTACGTTCTCGTGAAACGCGCGGTGGTGCGGTCGCTGGCGGAGACTCTAGCTGTACGTATATCAATGGGTATAACCCTTGGAGAGCTCTTGAATGTGAGATATCCGCTAACCCTCTACCCATCACTTCTAGGCAAAGGGGCTGAGCGAGCAGCAGGTAGCATGGGAGTTCCTCGCGCATCCTGACATACCCAGCGACGTCGATCCTGATAATGGGCCCGGTTGGTTCGATGGGTGGGAGACACCTATTGAGCGGAGAGCAAGAGTTTTGCAGAGGCACCGGGATGAGGCGGAAACGATGTGGCAGGATGCGATCAATTCCAGGGTTGAGGATGCCGGTCGGAAGTAGTTCTAGAAGGTGGAGAGCCGACGAGGGACTAGAGGATCAATAAGCACTTTTCATATCGCTTATTGTCGCTCAGGATGGAAAGCGCTTCTCGTCAAATTACAGGCTGTATGCATCTTGTGTGCAGGGTATGGCGATGAGTCAGCGTCCCAAGAGAGCAGGGATGTTTTGATGCTACCGTATAGCGTACCGGTATACGCCTAAGCAGCCATGGTTATGAAACCAACCGCCGGGTCACTTTCAAGTTTCATCTGCCTTCTCGATAGCCAGGACTGCCGTGTAATCTCCCTCTGAAGTCGAGTGTTTATATCAGATAATGTAGATTGTATGCATTTGCTCATCCACCTCGTGCGACATCGTACTGCTCTCGCTTCCCATCGAAAAAATGCCTTTCGCTCTGTCCTCTCCAGCGACATGTAAATAGCCTATACGCTTGTACACTCCCTTTTGACCGGACACACTCTGTAGTACAAGGCAGTCCAGATCGTCTTGTTGCTTCCGAGACTTCGTGTCGCTATAGCATCTCATGATGACGATCGATACCTCGATCTCGTCTCCCGACTGCTGGAAGTTTTTGACCAAGCCATCCATCCACACCGTCGCTGATTGAATTCGCTTTACGCCCTGGCCATCATGCACATAAACTTGAAGAAGGCTTTGTGGGCCCAGACGTAGCCGAGCCGCTTTCAGCAAACACTTCATCACGAGTCCCCGTGCTGTACCCTCGTCTCTGCCTAGCGCCGAACCAGCCTCCCTTCTCTCGGTGTCAACACTTACTATCTCGAACGTAAGACGCTCGTTGTCGGACTTCCGAAGACCAACGTGCCGGCCAGTGTCGATGGGACAGTCCGTTGAGAGCCAGCTCCATGACGGAATGTCGTACTCTCGCGGCTCGCCGTACAGCATGTCGCTCGGCGGATAGAGCCTGTCGTGCGTATGCCAGAGGAGCTGACGGGACATGTCCTTGAGCCAACAGCCTGCGACGCAGACATCTCCCAAAACACGCTCAAAGTGTTTGACAAGGCCTTCAAGAGCTGTTGTCTTGTCTCGTGGGTATGTCAGCAGACACCGAGAGTAATCGTCTTGCACCCGGTCCCACAATCTGTACGCCAGAGTCTGGGCATCCGCTTGACCATATTGCCGCTCGTTTCGATACGACGTAGGGCTTAGATCTTTGAAGTGCGAGCGTTGGTGTAGCGGAGAGACATTCGGCACACCATACGGATATGCCTCGGAAGCGGTGTGCTCCTTACACTCCCAGAGTAGTTGACCCTCGCCGAAATGCAGGATTCGCTTAGCTAGTAAGCGCTCTTGTAGCACCTGCCCATGGTGAGCTTGTATGCCAATACATGTCTGACAGAGACTGGGTGGGGTTGGTCGTTGCACATACCCATGCTCGGTGATGCAGAGGCGCTCTATTGAGTTGTCGGTCCCACCGAGTGACATCGAATAAGGTGTACTGTCCGGGAACTCGTCCTTTGACGACGGGCACCATGTGCTGGATGTGATGCAGCGCACTCTTCTCACGTAGCCTGAACAACCCCTCGGATCCAGAGTAGGAAGCGGTCGCTGCAAGGTTGCAGAATGCGTGTGTGTAGTAACTCTCCATCATGGTGGACTCATCGCTCCAGTCATTCAGCCCTGGCTCCTGCTGTATGATGCAAAGGCTATCAATCCATAGATACCGAATGCCCAATTTGCGGGTGACAGTCACGGCATCCTGGAACGTCCTGTTGAGCTCGCACAATCTTATGCCCTTCTTCAGCATCTCCAGGTTCTGTCGCTGTAGTGTGAAGAAAGGTTGTCTTCCCCAGCAGTGGCTCAGTGTCACATAATGTTCTGCGATGCTGGTGTCTGCTGTCTCCACGAGGCGGACTGAAGCTTCGGTGAGTCCAAAGCTGGACACGTCTAATAACCTGGTCGGTAAGCGAGAAATGGAGTCCTGCTCGTTGCACACTACGTGGCGATTGACACAGTCGTCAACCCACCGAGATGCGGTTGCCATTGTTTCTTCTGAGGATGTGCTAGCCCCTGCAGGCGTCACTAGCTTGGTCAAGTCGATGCCTACGCATCTAGTCATCGACCATTCATAGGGCCAAAGCGGTGCGCGGACGGACTGTTCGAGGGCTGGGCCCAAATAAATGCACCCGGGAAGTCGATACTGACTTGACTTCTGCGACTTATCTCCCGCAAGCGGTCTCCAACATACGAAGTGAACATGAGATGGTACTCAAATGACCCTTCCGGCCCCATGACAGATGCCTCCGAGGTGTCGCCAACGGACACCCAGGTGAAGTAACCTGCGTCATGATCTCCCAAACGCCATTCTTCACCCTTTACCTGCAGCTCTGCGAATTGTTCTGCAGAGAGCTGTGCTCGCAGAGCAGAGCAGATCCAGCATTGTTGTCGTAAGGCACCCAGGAAGTCCTCGAGCGCCCAATGATGGCCGGTGACGACGTCCCATTTCCGCGTACCTTCCAGTGTCTCTTTGCACGCTCCGCATAGCGTTTTACCAGCGCTGCTGGCCACATCCAGCTTGTTCTTAGACGGCCCCATGATGATACGTGCTCGAATGCGGCGAGAGAAATATTAACGCATGCCCATAAATCGGACGATTGACGTACGAACGTGAACAGAGCGACTTCTCGAGATTGCGACCGAAACGGGAAAAGCCGAAGTCAAGCTGCTGTGTAACATGAGGTCTCGGACTTGGCCGATGAGAACGTGGAGCTGCTCTGAAAGATAGCTGGAAGCGCCGACTTCGAGCTTCTGCCAACATTGTCAGCTCGCGAGAGGCGAAACCTCCAGGTCGTCGGCATTCCGATCCGCAACCTCGAGCGGAGCCGTCACTGCCGGGCTGTAAAGCCGCGTGGTAGGACTCGCGCATTCGGAGAAGGGTCCAATCAGTGGCAGAGCATTGAGCAGCCGATGATGTGCGGATGGAGCGTGTGGCAGGTCATCCGCCGAAGACGACTGCGATCGTGAACTAGATGCTTGTCAGCATTACAGGCCCAGTGGACCTACGATCATCATCCAAGCGGGACTTCCACGCGGGTATGTCTCTCCCTTCCTACAATCTGTCCATCAACGGCGAGCTCATAACTTGCCAGCCATAGCCTATCATCCGTCCCACCATCACGAGGATGCCCACAAGCCCACCCACCATCTCGGTATCAATACGTGTCGTCGAGCCCAGGAGAGGACCATAGAAACAACAACGACTTTTCACATCGAAGTAGTCTACTTCTATCATGACATCAGGGGAATCATGGAAACATTGCCATTGCCCAGACATCATGCCATCCCCAAACGCCATCCCTGTGCAAGCGCCCTTGCAAGCAGCTCGCAGAGGCCGCCAGAGCAGCCTACTCCCTATCCAGCCGCACAGCAGGGTTCGTCTCAATGAACCCCAGATCAACCTTATGCCCCAACAACTCCCTGATGTTGCTGATACCATACTTAATCATCGTAGGCCGCTCCAACGACAGTCCGAACCCATACACCCTCAGGTCTTCAGGTAAACCCATCGCGAGAAGCATCTCCGGCCTGAACATACCCGAGTTCCCGATTTCTACCAACTTGTTGAGACCCTCATGCCATGCGAAGACCTCCATACTAGGCTCAGTGTACGGGTTATACGCGGGTCTAAAAGCGAGGTTAGCAAATATCTCCCAAAGCATGCGGCAGTCTCAGTATACTAAGACGGCCTCCAGGGCCATGAGTATACGTACTTGAATTTGAGATCTGGGACGCCGATATTGCTGAAGAAGGTCCCGAGGAAGTCTTGCAGCCCACCAAGAGTCAAGCCGTAATCAGCAATCACGCCCTCGATCTGATGGAATTCCGCCAAGTGCGTGGCGTCGACTGTCTCGTTCCTGAAAACGCGGTCGATGGAGAAGTATCGACACGGGCGAGGGTTCGCGGCTAGGCGGTGCAGACAGTAGGCGGAGATGGCCGTGGTGTGGGTGCGGAGGACGAGGCGCTGGGGTTCGTCGTCGTTGAAGGGGTAGCGGTAGCCGATTGAGCCGAAGGCGCCGTCTTGGTGGACAGACCTGACGTTTTCGTAGTATTTTTGGTAATCCAGCTTTGCGGTTGTTTTGGCGGCGCGGGTCTCAGGTGATTGGGTGGCTTGGTCCTTTTCCATCTGCGCGAGGACGATGTCGACGGAGTCGTCTGCGGCGGGCGGGCCAGAGGTAGCCGGGTCAGAGACGTAGAAGGTATCTTGGAGGTCGCGGGCGGGGTGTTGTTGGGGGACGAAGAGGGAGTCGAAGTTCCAGAAGCCTGTATCTACGAAGCTGCACATCTATTAGCATACCACTTGCAGACTTGATAGGGCAGGTGGAGGGAAGGCATACCGATTCGTAGGCATCTCCGTGAACCCCATGTCAAAGAACACCGTTCTGAACTCCTGCCGCACCTTATTAAGCGGATGTAACGCCCCACCTTCCTGCAGCGCCCCCTTGGCACCATAGTTGTAAGGCTTCCAATTCGCCGTCTTCCAACTCCCATCCGCAAGCATCTCCGCCGTCAAGTCCGTATTCTCGACCGGGATCTCCAGCGCCCACTTCGGGCCTTTCCACGCCGTATACGTGATCTGTTTCTGCATAGTCACGAGCTTCCTCTTCATGTAATCTTTCTGCAGCTTGGGATCTTGGAAGGCGCCATTCTGATCCGCGTACTCCAGCTGCTCTCGCGTACTATCCTTCACCTCACCCTCACCCTTCAGACTGATCAGCGAATCCCCATCCACCTTCACCCACTTCAGCCTAATCGCATTCCCCTTTCCAATATTCGCGTTCGGCGTCGCCAGTGCTTTGTCTGTGAGTGAAAGTCTCCCATCTTTCGCTTTCCGCACAGCATCCCATACTTTGTACTCGTGGCTTCCCTCGTCTACTATTTGGTGCCCTTCTGCGGTGAGGGCGACTATTTCTTTGTCATTTGACTTGTAATCGACCATGGATCTGCTAGCAAGGCGGTCGAGGGCGGCTTTGATATCGGCTTGGGAGAAGGAAGGAAACTGTTCGTTGGTTGCTAGTTGCTCTTGCGATTCGAGCGCGGAGAGGATTTCGAGGGTAAGGTCGCGGGAGCCATTAGTTTGGAGAGGCACGGGCACGGGACCACGTGTACCAGGCATGTTGGGCGAGCGTCGTCGGAGTTGTGTGGAGGGTATGGTAGGCTGGGTGGTGCTTGGTTGCTTCGAGACAGGATATATTTCTTGAGATGCGTGAGTCTTGAACTGAGTCAGTGCGGCTCTGCGGCCGTACCCCGCATTTTGCCGGCGCGGTGTCCGCTTTACGTCCGAGCTTATCTCCGGCCCTCTTTCGTCTTGTTGTGCTCTCCTACTCCTCCTCCCTCCTCAATCTACTCAACTCCCTTCGTGTGCTATAGTGTCCGCGATATACGGAGAGCACGACGTGAATTACTATGCAGGGTCGTGTTAGACCGTCCGTCTCCGAAGGTACCCACTCTATGACTGCTGCGCGCTCGTGCTCCGCCACCCAATGGCGGCCTCGATCAGGCTGAGGGTTTGACGAAACGAGGCTGAGTGATGTAAAGGTCTCTCAGCTTCAAGCCTCTTCCTCTTCCTCCTGCTCCTCGTCTTTTCATTTCCAGGACCGCAAAGCTGTCTCTCAAGGTCTCTCTTGACACGACTCAAGAAGCACCGGGTACACCACTACTGACCACGCTCGCCGTCCGCATCTCACGGCAACCCGCCGGGGGTGACCCGCTAAGAAACGATCTTGCCTGTAGCTCGTAATCCCACGCCGGCAATGTCGAGCGATTTATACAGCACTTGTCCGCTGGAGGATCCAACAGCGCAGATACGCATTTTGCAACTCGCTTACGCCCACAGTACGACCGAACCTTTGGTAGCTGAGCTTGTCATGCACCATGGGAGACTGAATGGCCATCCTGATGTGATCGACTCGGGCCAGTACGAGGCACTATCATACTGCTGGGGAGACTGCGCAGACCAGGAGCAAGTGCTCGTGAACGGGCTAGGGATTTGGATTGGGCGCAATCTGGCTTCAGGTTTGCGTCGGATACGCCCGATATCAATTGCAAGCGAGATCCTCAGGCTCTGGGTGGATGCCGTCTGCATCAATTAGCACGACGATGCGGAGAAGACTGAGCAGATTGCCATCATGCCGATGGTCTATGATAGCGCTAATCGGACCATCATCTGGATTGGCGATGATTACCCTGATAGCATCTATGAGCGTTGTAAGCTGGTCATCGAACGCACCATACTAAACATAAGCCTCTGTATCGTCCTCCGCAACGATTTCAGCATCGAGCTTCCCTTTTCGATGGGACCATCGCTATCCTCTACCTCACCCTCTGCCATCTCACCTCAAGCCTCCTGCTCATTAAATTCACCAATCGTGCCAAGTACCATGCCGCTGTAGTCTCCGTCGTCCATCCAGAGTTTGAACTGCTTCTCGAATGTCGTCTTCGTGTGCTCGGTTATGAGGCGATCCATGAGGACGTCAATGCTGACGGGAGGAACGAGTGGGAGCTGGTGCATCTGTGCGTTTGGCAAGATCACCTTGATCCGCGGCAAGGTGAAGCCCGCATCGAGAAGACCCTTACATAGCTCCTCCCAGGCTTCGTTCAAGCCGCGTCCGGTATTGAGACGGTCTGCTTGCCTGGTGAAACTACTGACTTCGATTGGACGAAGGGAGGAGGACTCGCCGAGTGTGTCGATGTCGGTGAGGATAAGAAGCTTTTTGATCTGGTCGAGGTTGCGGCGCTCTTGACGCTCTAGCCAGTAGAAAAGCGAGGTGTTGGTAATCGAAACGCACAGCATACTCTCTTTGATGGCGCCGACGTATGCTGTTGGTAGGCTGAAGCTGAGAAGTAGCGCTTCGTCTCTCATCTGTCGGCAGACTCTGGTGATGGCCGCCTGTGGCTTGGTGATAACGACCTTGCCATCGTCGCAGCTGAGCTCGTAGATGATGTTGCGGAGCTCTGGCGAGAGTCTCCCAAATGGTGAGGCATCCATCAGGATGTGTGTTGCTGGACGGTAGGCTAGCGGTATGCAGGATGCTGGAGATGTACTGTCAAGGTGCGTTCGATGGAGCTTCGAGCAAAGTGGACAAATTTCACGATCGAAGCAGTGCACTCTCTGTGCTACTGAAACCCTGTAGCCGCTAGTATCAAAATGGAGTCCTGTGTGAGATCCAGGAAGGCGCGACCATTGTCAATAATCCCACGATACAACAACTGTACAGACAGGACAACACGACGATACCAGGATCCTCTACAACATACACATTAGTCTCAGGTTTTGCACAACCTAGCCTTTCACAGCATGAAAGTCGGGTTGCGATCTATGATCTGTCAAGGAGACCGCACATGCATTCAGCACTCTAAACGCAGAAAAGTGATCTACACTACGACGATGAGATCACAACCGCCGCTGACAAATAGTACTTGAATAAGCAGACAGTCGTATCAGCAGCCTACGGTCAATGCGAGTGGACGAGATACAGATTAAAGAAATGCTCAGGCATGGTCAGTTTCAACACCCTCGTAGTCTCACAGACTCGGGTCGTCCTCGTTCGAGCCTTGCTGAGAACAAAACTCCCCGCCCTTTGCTTCAACTACAGACCACACTGGAGCCGTTGTATCGGCCGGCGGATACTTCACAGGCACATGAGTAGCAGGAGATCCTCGAAGAGTTCAACAAGTTCTTCGACAGGATCTGTCACTGTCAAGCAGCCGTACAGGCACCTCACGGGTCAAGAACGATTTGCGCGAAGCGATAATGTTTATTGCCAGCCTCTCCGATTACACCGCAACAATGCGCCGTTGGACAAGTCGTTCTCTCGTCTACCGACCCTAGAATATCGACCGTACTTTTAGGCTCTTTACCGTCCACCGACCTCTACCAGCGCATATGCTCGAGCGCATCACCAGCGACGACTACGTGATCGATAGTCATCTCATCGCTATCTACCAGCAAGAACACGTCAGTCCTTGGCGTTCCAGTGCGAACCATGGCTCAAGCTCAATGATGTCGCCACCCGGCCACGACTCTTCCTGACTCATACTACCACCATACACCAGATACTTAACTTCTGCGGCTTCCGGATCCTCGCAGCAAGACTTCACACAAGCAATACCGACTCAGCGAACCAACATACCGCCGATACGACTCAGCGACTTACATGTGATATGGCGAACAAGCAGCCCCTTACTCTCTTACGCCTCCCGGCAGAACTCCGCAACGCAATATGGGAGTATGCCATACTCTCTCCCGAACCGGCCAACCTTCGCCGGTGCGATCACGATCTCACAAAAGTCCACAAGCAACTTCGTGCAGAAACGTTGGCCATGTACTACACTCGCAATGCGTTTTGTCTTGCCATCACCAGCCCGGAAGAACAACGTGCCATCTGTCAGCTCTTGCTCAACAAGCCAAGGGAGTTCTTTGAGCAGATCCCGGCATTGACTATACGCTTCGCCTGCGGGCCTACACTGAGAAGTCACAAGCTCATAGCCGCTGCTCTTGCGATCGCTGGCTTCGGAAACGACAGGCTATCAATAGACATTCATACGGACGCATCTGGCATTCTGGAGAATGCTCCCTACCTGCTGGCGTGTGAGTGCGCGGCACAGATCGAAGAAGGCTTGCATGTCGCGCCTGGGGTTCTCCAGCAGATCAACGACGTACAAGCTTGCGAGCTTTCCGTGCCGGCTTTGCCTGCGCCGCACGAGTATACGTATACCGAGAATGCCTTTATGCGGCACAGCATCCTTCAGCTTTTGCAGGATGGTGTACCGGAATTTGGTTACCAGCCAACTCTCTTGCCGCGCCTATATGTCATCGAAGCGGCCGAGGATGAGCACCAAGAAGTGGATGATGATTATGATGATTGTTGATGCCGTTGATCCGAACTCTGGAGGGTAGTGGAGACTAGCAGAGACGGCCTGCAAAGGGATACGAATATGGCATAGCTGTAGGGTAGAGTGCATTGGAATGCAGACCGTCGTGAACATTGTTACGTGCGGAGATGGATTGGAGGGTACGATGGCGTGCACTCTCGACATTCGTATCCTTTTGACTGCCCAGGGGTCACCTCCCAGCTACGCAGGGTTGGCTGCAGACAATATACACCACAGCTCCGGAGCGTCCGAACATTCAGCGTCCAAGCTCTACCCTCTCCTTCTAAGCAGTGTTCGCTGGTACTACCCTGTGTCATCCCCATCATCTCCGCTTGACCGTACTGAAATTAGGGTGCTGTATGGTCCTCTGACGCCACCTCAGCACTCGATGGCGGATCGTCACCTCCGTTCTGATCCTCTGCTGGGTTACCATCGCCATCCTCAGTCTCGTCCTCCACCGTACTGCTCATCGCTTCCTCGTCGATCCTTCTGCCATCCTTCACATCACTACTCTTCTCCACGTTCTCTGTTGCGGTCTCCTTCCCGCCCGCGCTTGCCAGCTCAGCGGCGATATTCAGCCAGGCCTTGAACTTCGCTTCGAACATACCCGTTCGAATCCGCCAGTACTCCGACATCACGCCCAGCATGTACGTTTCGAAAGGGTCACCCTGCGCACTGGAGATGTCGCTCGCATCGATCATGCCCACCTCGACGCGATCGCTCGCAAAACCGTGTCTAGCCAACGCACTCGCCACAGTCGACCACGTCTTTTCGCCTCCATACCCGTTCCCGATGTCAAGACTCTGAGCGTCTGTAAAGATCTTCAGCACTCTAATCTTGGCAAGGCATTGCTGGGATTGCGCGGCAAGCCAGTAGGTGACATAGTAGACTGGTGCGCCACCCTTGATGTGGTACGTGAAGCTGCCCGGTTGGTGATAGCTCAGCAATAGGCTCTCGCTGCGTATCTGCTTACACACCCTGGTGATAGCCGTTTGTTGCTCCGTAATCTCGACGTCCTCATTACCGCGACAGCACAACTCGTAGATAATGTTGCGCAGCTCTGGCGAGAGCTTTCCGAATGGCGATGAATCCATGTGCGTTGGTACTCTTGCTCGGTGGACTGAGCGAAGCTGTTGGACTTGGAGATGGTGTGCAAGTTGATTGAGACTACAAGCGGGCAGAAGGCTCTTACTTATATATGTAGTGGGCTCTGATGACGTGGGATATTGTTCCAGTGTTCGCCCGCTCATCTGCATATATAGCCTTAACAGCTTGAGCCTCCCAGTAGTGAAGTCCGATGAACGTACCGATTCGAAGCGCCACACTGTGTAGTGAATGTATAACTTCTTGGCGCCGAGTAGCGCATTCACCCTTTGGCCGTTTTCCACGGGAGTCCGAATGCTTCCCAGCAAAGCCGGCGCGATTCACTCCCAAGCTCGCTATACGGTCTACACTGCCGTCTCCGGTCGTCTCGTCTACCGGACACCCTCGTCAACCACAGGTGGCACGATCAACAGACTACCACCCAAGATGAAGGCCTTTCCTTTCACCAAGATGTCACCGGAGCTGCGCAACATGATCTATGAGCAAATGCATCGAGTACAAAGCAGCCTCTATGCTTGCATCTCAGCAGGCCATCACGAGGAACCGCGAACAGATGCGCGCCGAGAGCTCGTTGCTAAGTCACACTCAACCGCCTACGTCTCGAAGAGTCGAAAAAGCAGTCTCCGCAGCGACATCCCCTCCCATAGCCTTCGGCAGCCAGAAAGCGACATCGCAGGGTGAGCGATGCTGTTTGCTCTATGGCTAGAAACGCTTGTTAGCCTCGCCTTTCCCGAACTGTTTCAAGAACCTCGGGCCTTGCTCTAGAAGACTTAGACCTCAGGTATACCGAACAAGAGCATAGCGATCCGCTCAAGCCCGATACCGAAAGCCCATCCGATGCTGTATGGCTGGCCGGCTCGAATAAGAAAAGGATACTTTACCACTCCGCAGCCAAGAACTCCGATACAGTCCCCTCGACAACGGACCTCCAGTTCCCAGGGCGGAGAGGCATGTGGGAAGAAAGCTTCGACATAGCGGATTCTGAGAGGTTCCTGCTCCTTATCTCGATAGCTTTGGCCTGCGTAGCTTTGGCCTGCGCTGGCTAGAACTTTGTTTGTTATGCTAAAATTGGTCCCGACCATGTCTTCCAGACTCCGCTTCCGGTGGGCGGCAATGAGCTCTGCCTCCGCGAAAGCTGCAGGCTCTTGTGCACCACGGATGGGTACTGTCCACCTACGGAACGGCATCTCCGATTTAGCAGAACGGAGAAATCGACGGAGGGAGAATGTAGCGGCTCGGGATAGCATGACTTAGGGAGAGACACAGCACACGACCGAAATCTGCGAATCTCGTGCGTTGTGATCATTCAGGTCCAGAAATCGGGCTTGTCGACAGGCAATCCCGTATTTCAAGATTGCCAGCTCTCTACTAGAAGGCCATATAGCCCTCCAGCTCCTCTACATGATACCAAGCTGACCGAAACCATTGACAACATCCTTATCCACATTCGCCAACCACTCCTGGAATCCCTGTCCTTGAGCCACCATAGCCTGTCCCAGGTAATGCTTCACAAACGCCGGCAAGTTGACCGTATGCACCTCATCGCTGTACGTCATCTCTCTTCTCCTCATGTCTTCCGGAGCCTCCGGGGCGTCCGCTGGCGGTACAGCTGCGTTGGCGTAGACTAGGGAATCGCCGCCCTGCGAAAACGTTAGCAAGAGCGATAAGAGCGATGGGCGTGCAATGATCTCTCCACCGGTGAGGTAGATCGAAATGCCGGGAGTTCTTCTCAGCTTATCCAAGACAGCGCGGAGTAAGAGAGAAAGACTCACCGTATCCTCCACCCCCTCACGCAGTTCAGTAATGACATCCGTCCACACACTCATCAAACTCTGCAACCCACCCAGCACAACTCCACTCCCGGTCTCCAGCAGCTTCGTAAGAGCTAAACACATCAACTTCCTCCTCGAAGGATCAGCGACATTCTCCCAATGCGAGAACCACTCTTCTAGCAGCCACTTCATCGTCTTGTCAACCTGCCCTTCTCCGTCCTGGCCGTCTCCATTCTGGTGGTTTAAGGCGGGCGCCGCAGCTTCGACCGCCCTACTAAAGCTGTTGAGATCGGCGAGGATGAGGCGGGCAAGGATGGCGAAGTAATCCGTCTCGACAATACCGTCGACTGGAGGTGTCTTGGCTAGGGGGCCTGTGGTGCAGTGGGCGACCCAACCTCTCAACCCCAGCAGTAGACTCCCGATGAACCCACTCCCCACCATCTCACCCGCAACTCTCTCAACCACTCCTTTTCCTCCTTTCTGCGCCTGCCGGAGCAGTACTTCGACGATATTGCATACCATCCCACTAGCCTCTGCCTTTCCTCTCAGTGTCCCCAGCAGAGGAGCCATGGCCGAGAGTAAGCGCGAGCTCATCTCCGAGATCTAAACGCCATGAGCCAGACGGTCAGCGAACATCTCCAAAAGTGTCGGGAACTCTCAGTAGTCTCGGAGGGTCTCTCGTGGCTTCAAAAGGAGGGGACGTACCATGTATTCCGGCGCCAACAGCACGTAACTCTCGGTAATCTCAAAGGCCTTCCGGAGGTGATCGGAGCCGTACTCGTATATCGGGAGTAGAAACTGCACAAGCTCCAGCAACTCCCCCGGCACCTTATCCGCATCTGAAGAAGGTGTTTGCACGATAATCGCACCCCAGAGGTCCATAGCATCTTCCAACAGATAAACCTGAGTGTCTGAGCCTGGCTGCACGGCGCCCTTGATGATCGGGAAGACCATACCGTGCAAAGGCTGAGAATCAGCTTTCATGGCATTGACGAGTCGAGCGAGGATGGTGAGGATAGCTTGTTTCATCAGGTGCTCCTCCCCTGAACCGTCCCAGAGTCCCGGTAGTAGACTCACGATCGATTCGGCGAAAGGAGAGATAGCGTGGTCCATGCGCTCGACAATGACGGAGATGGTGTTTAAGAGCGCCATCTTCGTCTCCGTGAGCTCTACTTCTTCGATGAGCTGCATGAGGCTAGTGAGAATGGCGTCGAGGTAAGGCTGCAGGTCCGTGGGCTTGGTGTCCCAATCATCCACCACCTTGCTGAGCTGTCTGCCAGCGGTGACGCGGACGACTTGGTCGTTCAAGGGATCGGAGGGAGAGAGGAGGTGCTGGAAGATCTGGTAGACTAGCTGGCGTTCGGATATTCTGATCGAGATCCATTGACCTAGTAGAATCGCTGCGCGGCGGCGGAGAATATTGAAACCCGGTTTCTGCTTTTGCACTTCCGCTATCAAGACGCCGCGGATGAAAGCGTCGAAGTCCAGTTGCTCGAATACCACAGATGCGGCGAGGCCGATGGCGGTGTAGACCGAGTCTTTGAAGAGTACGTCTTCATTCTCCGGCGTAGCGACTGAGTAGAAGACTTGCAGGAGCGGTTGAACAAGCATGTCCTTGTAGTTGATCGCCAGATCCAGGAACAACTTCTCGGAGCAGGAGCGAAGACTAAATTCCCAGTCTTCTCCCTCCCCTTCCTCCCGCTTCTCCCATTCTTCAGGCTCTTCTTCCCATTCCCTGAGATCGCTGGCGCGGAAGACGAAAAACCGGGTCACGATCACCTCCATGATCTCCTGCACGAAGGTGGTGGAAAGGAGATGATCCCGTATCAGCTCCGTAGCCCGCTGCTTTTCTTCTTTGTCCTCCGAGGTCCGGTACTTGAAGGCTTGGGCAGGATTATGCACCATCTTGACGCAAGCCCTCAGTATGAGAAGGCCGCGGAGGGCAAGTTTCTCGGTCATGGGTTTGTCGTCTGCATCGCCGTCTACTCCAATCTTGGCATTCGCTATGGCATCTTTCTCCTCAGCATGGATGGTGTCGCCATATGACCGTGCCAGACTCCAGTATGCTTGCGCCAGCTCTATGCTTCCGGTAAGCAGCGCAAAAGAGGCAGGATGGTCTCTTGCCTATGAAGCGGTGGGTATGAAAGTCAGCGGATATCTCACACAGTCTGGAGTGCTTTCAGATGCCTGAAACGGCCTCCCACGGGTTCTGACTAGCAGATACGTACCATCTCATGATGCAGTTTCGCAAATTGCAAAACAATCTTGTCGAGCAGCGGCGGTCTGTCTCCCAGTTGTATGAAAGTTGAGAGATGCCCCTGAGTCGCCCTCCACGCTTCCACAGCACTCGAGTCCCGATTGGGATGCTCGTACCCGGCGATCATCAGCCGTCTCAGCACCTTCAGCGTCCGTAAAGTCAAGCCCATAGCACCAACCGCATCCGGATCCGTACCACCACCACCATTCTCATACATCCTCGGCTGCCAATAAGCAACTGTATCCGCATACAACCCACTGAGCACATGAACGATCTCCGGCGTCGCAGCCTGCAACGTCTGCCTAGTCCGCTGCAATCTCCCCGTCGAAAGCTCCTTGACGATATGCAACAACACCAACAAAGCCCTCGAAAGATGGAGTGGAGGAACCTCCCTCGCCCTCCTCAACACCTGTACCAGCGAAGATAGAGCCTCCGGCCAGTCATTAGGGTACTCGAACCTCGCCACCTTCGCAATAACAAGCGCATCCTGCAACGCCAACCTATCATCCACCTCCCCCAAACAACTCCCCAGTAACCTCTCGCGAATAACAGCCTTATCCTCCTTACTTACAGCATTAGTAGCAGTTTTCCGCCAGTACTTATCGATCCCGTTCTTCAACTGAATGATCGCCAGATACCTCAGTTCCACGGGGAGGGAGGTGGAGATGTAGGCGGATTGGAGATGTTTGTAATAGCCTGGCGAGCGCTCCCATTGCTGGAGTTGCTTGGTGCCTGTTTGGATTTGGTGGGGGTCTGAGGAGGCTGCTGAGCGGAGAGATTGGACCAGAGTGCTTTCGGTGAGGGGGGAGGCTTCTCCGGGGACTTCTATGGTGAAGGAGGGCATGGTTGGCCGGTCGGGGAGTTGATGGGTTGGGTGTGGGTTGATGTCGCGGAGATGAACCTTGGTTTGGTGGCGAGGAAGGCACGCTCTCGAATGTGTGCTTGCGCGTGCAAGGGTGTGGCTTGAACTTCCATCCCGCTTCCTCATTGGCTGAGAATCTACCCCGAGCGCCACGGTCACGTGTTCTCTCCTCCGCCGACCCCTCACTCAAAACCTTCTGCGCCTGGCTTTCCTTCTCTTCCCCTTCTACAAAGTTGATTCCACCCAGTGCAGAATAACAGGCATCCTGTCCCGATCCTCCATCGACAGCGACGTTGAACTCAATCTGGGGAGACCGAAAGACCATACTCGCCTTTCAAGAAGCGCAGCGAGTCCACCGATTCGTCGGCTACCGGGCGACGACTCTGTGCCTCCCGTTGAGGTCGAGACAAGCATCCATAGCTCTTCGACGTACCTACGTATCTATCCATCACTTCGCCACTTCTTCATCAATGTCCTCTCCATCCTCCACCACGACATTCACGCCGACCAACCACCACTCCCTCGCCGAAGCGGCCTTGAAAATGGCTGCATAGACGTCACCGGGTCACGCGATGGACTGCGGTTTCCCGGTCTTGGTCTTGTGCCTTCCTACTTCTCCAATCATATGCAGCAGTGCACAAATACTGTAAAGAATCGTTCCATACTATACCATACCTCAAGCCACCACCTAAGATCTCTCCGCATCCGCATCCACACCCCCAGACCAGCCAAAGCAACCAAACATCAAAATGAGATTCAAAAACACACGAACCGGCAAAATCATCGAAGTCGACGGGCTCTCTGCACCAAGCTCCGCACTCTCCTCAAGAGCAGCATCGCGCGCAACCTCACCCACAGGAGGCGGAGGAGGGAGAAGACAACAACAGGCCTTCCGCTTCTTCGACCTGCCCTCGGAACTACGGCTAAGGATATACGAGGAAGTGCTGCTAGTACGGAAACCGCTCGATCTCGGTATATGCCCTCTCCCTCGTTCCGCCAACACCCTTCCCATCATCCTTATCCTTGCCCCGTCTTCACCTGTGTATCTTTGCTGACCTGGCGGTGTAGATCCAACAAACTACCGCCTCCTCCTCCCCCGCCTCACCCTCTTCCTCGTCTCCCACCGCATGCACCAAGAAGCCTACCGCGTCTTCTACTCCCAACCTTTACGCCTGTACCCTTACCACGGTCGGTTCTTCCACACCAAGAAACCCTTACTAGCTCGCCTCCCACAGCACTACCGAGCAGCGGTCACGACGCTGGAATTGAGACTTGGACCGGGATGGAGTGCGCCGCCGAGGAGTCAGAACACCAACGAAAGCTTGGGGCTGAGGGATTGTGAAAGTTTGCGCCTCCTCAAGATCTTCGTGGAATGCGACCCCTCCGACGACGTCTTCCAAGGCTTCCGCGGCAGAGGCAACACGCGCGAAACCTACATCCATTTCTGCATCAATATACTCCATGGTCTTTTTGAGCAAGTCCCGAGTCTGGAGACGGTGGAGATAGACGCTTATCCGGCTGTGAAGAAGGATACACCGCTCGTTATGGGTGTGAGGAGGAAGATTGAGGAGAAGGGGTTGAGGTTGGTGTGGGGGCCGCTGAGGGGGTGGGAGAAAGAGGGTGATGAGCCGGGGGAGATCGGGCTGGAGAAGGCTATGGCGGGGATGGGATTGGGTGATAGTACGCATCTGGGGAGGGTGGTTGAGGTTGGGGCGTAGGGGATCTAGCTGAGAAGGGGGCGAGAAGATTTTTGCGGTTGTAGGGCGTGGAGATGGCGAAGAGAGAGCTGTGTTGCGTAAAGGCGTGGAGCTGATCGCACATTACTTGTGAGAGCTCGTCTTACCACAACCCTACTACCATACCTGTGTTGGAAGTTTCACATTCAACGGTTCCTGCATATGTGCTCTCGTGATCGCGAGCCTTTCATGACCTGCGGGCGGTCTATACGGTTGCTTGGAGTCGTCGTGAGATTGGGCAGGGCTGGTTGACAATGTGGAAGGCTAGGGATATGGCGTTGCTGCTGTGCCGGCTCGGGACCGCTGGACAGCGACGGTATTGATGGCTATTACGGATACCACGAGGGCTCCGGATACCGAGCATTGGTGAAGATGGCTGTGTAGCTCCCACAGTACCATACCATGGCTCCGGAGACTTACATGTGAAGAGTGACCCGTGCATGCCTACACGCCCGCATCCCCGCTTTCCTTGCAATTTCTACCGCCTTGAACCCACCATCGCCATCAGCCCACTGATAATGTGCTGGAGCTACGCCTTCTGATTGCAAACACCATCGCGCACTTGGTGGGTGCCTGACTGGCCTGTTCGGGATCTTTTGGGCACATTTTGTGGCATAGGCTGCTGATTCACAGGCGAGAGCATCTTTTCACTTAGACTGACTTGAGCAGGCACACTGCTTGCGCATGTGCAAGACAATGGACAAAGAACACCTTTCTTACATGAAGTCCCAACAGCACATCGGCTTGGGAACACATCAACACACAAGTCTTGCAGGGTACATGTGGCTCTTCTGTGTGTGATCTGCCTTTCCTACTTCCAATAATACTGCAAACTGCAGTCTCACCAGCACTGAACAGATACGCCGGAATCCCACGCACTGCATTTCAGATACATCAACGGACCAAAGTCCATCACTCTACCCTTGCAGGACGAAACTTCGAAGACTACGTCTTGAACATGGTGTCCACGAAGAGACTGCAGAAGATGAGCCTGCGAGACTTCATGACAGACCCGGCGCTTGGTTCGGGGGCGGAATTTACGGACTCCGAGCCCGCCCCATCAACATCAACATCAACAACGATAGACTATCGAGACATCATCGCGGAAGTATCGCTCGGCCTGTGGTCAGAAGAATGCCAACCGAATGAGGTCACCTTACGTCCAACAGGTAACGCCTATGGAACAGTCGGTTCCAACGCTCCCAGGAGATCGTCCGCCGCCATGACCGCCTCGCCACTCGCGAGTATACCAGCAGAGGTCCGCAACGGAATTTTCTTCCTTGCCCTGAAAGAGGAAGGACCGATCGAGTTGACTCCTAGCTGCGAGCCAGCACTTACTCGTGTCTCTCGACAAGTGCGCAACGAGACTCAGCTCGTCTTCTGGACAACAAACACTTTCATTATCAACATCAGACCTAGCACAGGCGCCCAGCTCGCGCGAAACATCGAACTGCTCGATATTCCCAAACTGAGCCTCACTCCGAAGATCATCTTGCAACCCGAACGACGCCTGGAAAGAATAAAAAGAGGAATAGTAAGGAATGCAGGTCCGATGAGTGAATTCGACTTCGAGCTTGTGGTCGATGCTTTGGCTGCTCGATGGGTGTCGGAGGAGAAGGTTGAGTGTCGGTCGAATGTGGTTGTTGATCCTAGGCCCGGCATTAGTGTGAAGGAGCAGCTGGCGGAGATGCGAGAGAATATGGACTGGCATTGGAGGTGTGCTGTGATGAATCAGTCGCTTCCAACCAAGATGGGCTAGAGATTGGGTGGGTATGTTGGTGGAGAGAGAGTGAAGATGTGTCACTGGCGTGGTGCAATGTATACGCATATCTTTAGCGTTAACCGCCTTCCGATACACTTACACTTTCAACAAGCATCGAGGTCGAGATTCTAGCGACAGAAGCTGTGCTCATGATGGACGCCTCTCCGCTAGCGAAACTATCCCCGGAGATCCGTCTGGCATCTCTCCCTCATCTCCACCGACCCGATCGTGCTAGGCGTCCTACCGACCCCTACAATCGCACGTCGCCAACTACGCAAGGAAGTCGAACTCCTTTTATAGGCTATCAACCACTCCATACTCATCATTTAATGCAGCCAAGACTTCCCCTAACAAATTCTCCGTGGCCAGATTTACTTACAACCGCCGCTTTGCTTGCTGCCAATATAAAACCTACATTTATAGCAAGTCTTCCTGTCCCAATTCTATCGACAAGGATCTACCGCCTCGCCTCTCTTCCTTCTACCACGAAGCGCCCGTTATGAACAACTTACCGCTCTGGACGTTGCTACTAGAGCTGCGCAACGACATATGGACGCTTGTACTTATCTCTGAACAACTGATTGCCCCAGGTACACTGCCGCCTCTTACAATAGCCTGCCGCCAGATCCGGAAAGAGAGCGATCTCCTCTACTACGCGGTGAACGTCTTCATCCTCGACGTCAAATGCAGCCAAGCCCGCCCTACTCCAAGATCGAGAATCTCGATACTAAGAACCTCCGTCTTGCGCAGTCTCTGCGCGTCTACTACTATACCGACCTGATTGGTACTCGACATGCCGCTACTCAGAGCTCAGCGCGCATCTTTTCGTCAACGCTGCGGTCATACGTGCTACAGCACTTGCGCTCTCCTCAAAGGGTTTCGGATTCGATGAGGCGCTCGTGGCGTGGGAGTCTATCCCGCATCCCGAGACATGGGAGGGGGGCTGGTATAGCGGTCGGTACTTTGCTTCGGGCCTTACGGAGGAGCCGCTCCCGTCTCCAAGTTCTCGGAGCCGCATTCACGGTCTTGACCAGCTCCTGGCTCTCAACGCATCGCTCGTGAATCCGAAGTGACGAACCAGACTTTGCGGCGCCTGTGAATGCTAGCTCAGCTCCTCGATCTCTCAACTACAAAAGTTAAATTGCTTCTCCATCCTTTAGTGATTTATGAATCCTTCTCTCAATCATCAACACCCGCTTACCACAGGCCTTCGGATCAGTCATACGATCTCCTATCCACTCACCTACTAACGTCAGCTCCGAACGACTTCAAAAGACTCAGCCATGGACAACTCGCCGCTCGCAAAGCTACCTGCGGAGCTACGCAACGACATCTGGGAGCGTGTCCTCATCTCCGAAGTACCGATCAACATAGGCACACTGCCGCCGCTTCTGGTAGCATGCCGCGAGATCCATGACGAAGCTAACAACCTGTACCGCGCGATCAACGAGGTGTGCATCGAGGTACCTTTCAACCGCGGAAGAACGGTCGCCTCCAAGATCAGTAACACTAAGCAAAACCTACTCTCCTCGTTTGCCAAGGTGGTCATTGACGTCGAAGCACTCTACGAGCTGGTTGCGGGTTTCCCAAATCTGAACTATGACGGCCGTCGGGACATCGAAGCTGTCGTTGATGCGCTCGCCGCGGCGGGCCTAAGCGGAGACCAAGTGAGATGGGCCTGCGTCGCCGAAGAGAACACGCCGGCGCAGTACCACATGCCGGTGCGGTATCACGGTGCAGGATTCGGGTCTACATGGTATAAGGAGGTTGCGTTGGAGCAGCTGGTGGAGGACGTGGAGGGTTTGTGGGCACGTGCATTGAGGGAGAAAGCGAGGGATGAGTGGAGTGCTTGATGACATAGGCGAAAACTGCGCTTTCTACGTTAAGCGCCATTCGGCCTACGATGGACCTATGCGGCTGCTGGACCGTCAGAGGCATAATTTGAGAGCCTGACAAACGCTGGCATTGAGAGATAGGACAGGAATGCAGTAATAAGCGATGTGTGCAGCACTCTTCGGGATCGACATAATCTACATGCCTTGACCGACGTCGTCGACGTACGATGAACAAAGGCCTCCGTGCTTTGTGATCTCTACTAATGCTACAAAGAGCGCCCTTGTCGTTTGTTTATTCACAATGGGCATGCCAGCCCTCGAAGCATTGTGTCGGACATAGAAGTACTTAGACGTGACTTGAACTCCGTTCTTGTGAAAATACACACACAGAAATTGCGGAACACATTGAGCAGCTGGCCTTCTCAACTCTTATCTGCAAACATCAAAGACACTCAACTCAATCCTCAAAGGTAAGCTTGTGAAGTATGGAAGCTTCACTCTTCAGCAGACTGCCAGCAGAGCTGCGCAACCAGATCTTCGCCTCCTCGTTCCCGGATGGTCCCGTTGAGCTGACTCCTGGTTGCGAGGCGGCTGTAACTCACACTTGTTCCCAGATCCGAGACGAGACAAGCCTCGCCTTCTGGGCAAAGACCAACTTTGTCATTACGATCAGGGAGGGCACAGGACAACAGATCATTCGAGACCTCGAGAAGCTCGACCCGAAGAAGATGGCTCTAATCCCGAAGCTCACTTTGAAGGTGGTGGCAAGCCTAAAACGCCCAGGATTCCCAGGAAACATGGCTCCGACGTTGACAATGAGCCAGTACGATGCTGAACTTGTCATCGATGCGATCGCCACTACGAAGGGGTCGCAGAAGGACCGTGTCGAGTGCTTGGTTGTGGCGCCAGCGGACGCTCCTGGAGTGCTGGGGCGCGGTCGGTGGGCTTATACCAAGGAGTCACGGATTGCAGAATTCCAAGAGAGCGTTGCGTGGCTGTGGGACTGTGCGGTCAAGGATCTAGCACCGCCGCAGCGGGACGAGTAGAACACTGTTCCACACACAGTTCCAGTAGCAGTCCTGTGCCTGACTATAGGAGGAGCTCCTATGAAGGTCATGCAGTAGCAAAAAAGAATGTATCAAATTGTACGATAATGCACTATACCATGCCGCAACATAACTCCCTTACTCCCTACACACCGACGTAATTTCCATGGTGTCAAAGACTAGTTGTTCGTGAGAGATAGCTGCCAAACTTGTAGGTGACATGGTGGAAGGTGAAGCCCGCATGGGTTGTCCTGATGATGAGTGTCACCACGAGCTTCTGCGCCAGCTGCTGGTGAGAGTCTGATCTAACAGAAATTGCTTAGGTGGGAACGATCTGCATACAGAGTTGCTTTGTCTGCTCCGTAGTCAGCCTATGTCTCGAGCTTTGCATTGCAGTTTCAACATACGTACAACAATGCTTGACAATAAGCTTTGTCGCCTTCGGCTTCGCCTCCGGGATAATCCATTGTCTCGTATACAATGACCACACGAGCTTGAATCAAGCATTGTGCTCAACACATATAAGAGCCGGATTTGACTCGAATGGTTTCTTGGAAGTACCATCCAACACTTGCGAACATTGAGTAGCCGGTCTGCCCAAATCCCAAATCGCGAAACAACTCAGACTTTCGTTCCCAGACGAGACCAAAACAACAACCGCAAGGTGAGCTTCATCAGACATGGACGCTTCACTCTTCGGTAAGCTGCCAGCAGAGCTGCGCAACCAGATCTTCGCTGACGCAGTCCAAGCCAACGCTCCTATCGAGCTGACACCCGGCTGCGTGCCGGCGCTGCTCCAGACCTGTCGCCAGATTAGAGACGAGAACAACCTCGTCTTCTGGTCATCGAACGACTTCACCATCACTATCCCAAGAGCAAACGTAGCAGACCCGGTCCTGGAAAGGATCGCGAGACTCGGTGCTCGATCTATCGCGGGCCTGGACCCAAAGAAGCTCGCCGCAATCCCAAAGATCACCATCCAACTCGGAACAGTGCAGCAAATCAGGGGCTACATCCAAACAGCGTATGGACGCTTCGCTAATGATATGTACGATGACATGAACCTTAGCGTTGTTCAGCCTGTCGTAGCTGCTCTGGCTAGAGCGAGGGCGTTCAACCAGGAGGGAGTCGAGATCGTCTGTACTATGCCAGATGACTTGATGGACACTGATGCGGTCTTCGATAACGTACGAGGATTGCTGGCGGTGATGCAGGAGGAGATGGATGGACTTTGCAAGCTTGCGTTCGGCAACCTGCTTCGAGTAACGCCGCCGAAGGAGGACGACCAAGGGACTGAGTAGTTCTAGAGGTGATCCTGAGGTCCAAGGCTGGAGCCTGGTGCCGATGGCATACCGAATGACTCGACGTGAGGTGTAGGATATCTGTGAGATTATTAGCACCACAGTGAAGTGATTCATGGGACATGGGCGTTGAGCTTTCGCTCGGGCGTTATGGGCAAGGAAACACATAAGTAACAAACCAAATACCAAAAAATAGGCATGTCACATTTGTGGCATGCCGAATCATCTCCAACTTGTCTCATCTCCAACTCGTGTCATCTCCAACTCGTCGGCATCTGTGTGCTGGGCATCTTAGACGGGGTATGCGCCCGCCAAGAGTAAGAGCGAATGATATGAAATTGCGCAATAGTGTACCATACCATGCTTTGGCATAGCTCCCTTACTTTCTATCCATCGACGTGACCTTCCGTTGCTCTCTGATCGATACGTTACTTCCCAGCGCCCGTGCAGCCATCGAACTGTACTCGTCGGTGTGTATGTGACAGATACTCCTCGAAATGTCGTTGGTATGAACTGATAGCCTTCCATAGACCATGGCCCAGAACAGAGGGGTTGGTATGTGTGAAGTTTCAGAGTCCATTGATCTGCCAACTGCTACTAGAAGGGGCTAGTGTTATATACAAGAAGTAACTGAATTCAGTTAAGACGGAACTAGTTAGCACGAGTCAAGCTAGTTAGCTAACTAGCTCGTACTTACTAGTAGTCTAACTCGAGTCGTCTAACGTAAGAGGCAATTTAATATACCCCTTTAGTTTAGTTAAGTATTAACTAAGCTAGTAAGTAGCTAGCAAATTAAGTAAAAGAGTATATAATCTACTAGTAATTACCCTATTAATTCCGTAGACCCCTTAAGTAATATCCTATTAAAAAGAACGTATCCTAAATAGAAAGTTATAGTAAAATTAGTAAAATTAGAGTAAAAATAACGATTCGAACCTAGGCTACGCTAAGAAAGTCGAGGCGGCCTATAACCGCTAACGAGACGTCTTACTTTATATTATCGTCTATAAAGGCTAAGCGTCGTCGTTACTTAGTAATATATATTACTAATTTAGTAATCTTCTAACGATCTTCTAAGAGCGTCGGTAATAGCTTACAATTTTATAGTTCTATTATAATTTTATAGTCCAATTATAGATATCGGACTATAATATATAACTAATCCTTACTTACTATAAGGTCCGGTATTAGTACTAGGCCGAGTTAAGAGACAAACGCTATATAGCGTTATAGTAGTAGTAGCTTAGTTAAGCTATCTACTAGTATGTCGGCTATTAGTATCTAGTCGACATTAATATTACTATTAGCGTATTCTTACTATAACTAGTACTAATAGATATCGATATACCTTATAGCGGTAATAAGTCGAGCTTAATCTATCTTTATAATACGTAATATCTACTTATTATCGTAGTATAGGTAAGGCGTAGTATCTAGCGTAAAGCTAATATAACTAAATAGTCGCTTCTACTATATAAACTCTAATCTAGCGTAAGAGAGTAATAGTAACTCTACCTCTATTAAGGACTTTATAACCGTCGTTTACTTAGTAGTCTTCTAGTTAATAATACCGCTAAAGTATTAGTATAGCTACCTCTTAGAGCTCTTTCTCGATAAGGTATTATTACTAAATAAGGTATTAGAGGCGCTAAGAAACTCCGTAGGCTTACTGTCTTTTAAGAATATAATCTCCTAATAGTCGCTATTTAAGTACTTAATCGATAGTTACTTAGTATTAAAGAGGTATCCGATTAAGTAATCGGCTACTCTAATATAACGCTCTATTAGATTCTAAAGATATTTAGAGAGCGTTTAATAGGCCTTAGCTACGTTAGCTCGAGTATAAATAGTAGCGAATAATACTAAGCTAATACGCTATTAGTATACTTTAATAGTAAAGGGGTTCGCTTAATACCCTTCCGGTATAGATAAATCGACGTCTAGCGGTAGTAGAGTACGTCTTACTTTACTACTCTTAGAGGGCGTTATACTAAAGCGGTAGTAGATCTTCTTAATATACGACTATTAACTAAGCTAGACTCGTTAATTAGGCCGATCTCGTACTACCTTAACTTTAAGGAACTAGTATATATCGCCGAGTTAGTATATAGCGTATTTGTCGATAAGACGCTTCTTAAAGTTGTCGATATAGTTCTTGTTCTTCTTTACGTAGATAAGGTAGATATCGTCTATAAAGAAGAATAATAGTAACTTGTTATTATAGTATAGGTACTTAACTCTAGGTACTAGTAGTAGGCCGAGCTCTTTAAGAGCTAAAGTAAGTTCTTGTTACTAGAGTAATAGTAACTCTCGTAAACTATATAACGCTTACTTTAGTAGTAGTACTTTACTAGCCTTAAAGTATCCTTTAGGGGAGAGTACGTATTACGTAAATAGAAGCTTAGCGTTAAGGAATACGTTAATAGCGTCTATCTATTCGTACTTAAGGTCGAAGTAAGTAGTAAGTACTATTATAAATCGGAAGATCCTTACTATAATAGTACTAGCGTACGTATCCGATATTATTACTTAAAGATTACTACGAGCGTATAGTCTTACTTTAAACTTAATAAGGTTGCCTTCTAAATCGAGCTTATATTTGTAAATCTAAGTAAGTAGTAATAGCGTATAACTATTAAGTTCGGTAATATTACGGTATTCGAATATCTTAGTACTAAAGACCTTACTTATCTCGGTATCTATAGCTTTCTTCTAGTCGTCGTAGTATTTGTACTTAGTAACGTTACTATACTAGCGTAGTTCTAGTAGTAGTTTATCTCGATAATAGTATGCCTTTATATTAGGAACCTTCTTAGTAACGTATATAGTAAGGATTAGTATACTATAGACTAAGAAGAATTTTCTAGTATATACTTTAGAAGTAAAGAATATCTATCGGCGCTTACTACGGCCGTAATCCGTAACCTCGTAATTACGTAATCGATCCTTATAAGTATATTAATAGTCCTAAGTAATTTCCGATAAGTCCGATAACCTCGAACGAGTAGTATAGTTAAGTAATTGCTCTCTTAAATCTAGCCCGTATATAACCGGAAACTCTATTCTATAGGTATTGTATATAGAGTTATATATACGACGTATTGTCGGTAGAGTAACCGGAGTTAGTAGAGCTTATTCTCTACTATTTAGAGAGTCTATCGGGAAAGCGTTTAACCTTTTAGAGTTATATAGTATTAATAGTTATCGTAATAGAGGAAGAAAACCTAGTATAGGAGCTTCTATACTTAGAGTACGTACAAAATCTCTAGGTAAGGTTTCGCTTAAATTCGATATTTGTTACGGTAGCGACGGTAACTAGAGGTACTAGTACTCTAAAGTTATCGGAGGTATTTAAGTACTATCTAGAGCTACTATAGGTAGGTCCTAGAGTATTAGTACCTCTTTAGTCGATAGTATATTGTCCTCGTTATCGTTTATTATATAATCTAGTACTATTAGATTTTGTATAGAGTTATATACGGCTAGTTACTCCTAGATAGATAGTATACTTAGCGGTAATACTAGTATTACTTCTAGAACGCTTTCTCTTAATATGTAGTTAAGGTCTACTTTACTAGAGGTATAGAATTAAGTTTCGTTAAAAGTAACGTCTTAGTAGCGTATTACCTATAACTATAATAGTATCTAGATACGGAAGATAGATAAGGCTTCTTATCCGACTAGATAACCGATATAATAGCGTACTTCGAGTTTTACTTTACGAGTAATACCGTATATAAGAGAGTATACTCTATAGCCGAATAATCGGATATACGCTAGATTCGGCTTATTACTAGTTATAAGCTCGTACGGAGTCTTTATAGGGAGTCGATTTACTAAACGGTATCGTGTATATAGATCTAAGAGATATAAAGTAGAACGCCCTTTTAAGAAGGAACGTTAGCGTATAGTAGTAGCCGTATACGGAGAGCGGAGGTACTAGCTACCTTAGGCAGCCTATTACATACGAGCGATTCGTAATATTACCCCCCCCTTTAAATACGTCGAGGTCCTCTAAGACTATTGTACGCTATAGTAAACGTAGCGTTATCCTCTAACTCTAACTCTCTACTAGCCTCCGTTAGTAGTATAGCGGCTACTCGTTTATACGGCGCGTATTAAGGAAGAACTATTAGATCTAATATCGTCGTAGCCGGCAAGGTAGCTAGCGGTACCGCGTACGTAAAGGACAACTTATTAGTAATAGTAGTTAGCTTCTTAGGTAGCTGCACCTACTTACGTAAGCGTAATTAAGTATTAGTAATAGTAGCTAGCTTTATAGGCAACTATACCCGCTCCTTTATAGACGACGACGGTACCGGCTATACCGGTATCGTAATAGTATACGAGCCCGCTAGAAGTAAGTCGTCCGGTATCGACTTACTACGTCGGCCGTAAAAGGCTACTACTATACTACGAGCGTACGCTACGCCGTCCTTATTCTCCTAAGTATTCTCCTTTAGATCGTTATAACCCTTCTACTTAACTAACTACTTACGCTACTATACTTACTCTTTACTATCCTTTACTCTACCGCGTTACTTTACTATACGCGTATCTAAAATGTCCTTAACTACCTACTCTTTCTCTATCGAACTATCGTCTTAAAGTACTTCGAGAGGCGGCGGAGGCTTACTAAGCTATCTAGGTAGTAGCTTATAGGTGTCGGCCGACTATAGGAGTAATATATAGAATATATTAGCTATCTATATAGAGTTCGGTAGATCGATCTTATACGTTACTAGTAGATCTCCTAGTACCGCTAGTACCTTATATAGTCTAGCGTACTTGTAATCGAGTTTCTTCGACTTCCGTATAGTATTAAAGTTCTTTATCGATACGTAGATACGGTCGCCGACCTTATACTAAGGTAGGATATAGCGGTACGAATTACTCGAATCCGCTTAAGTATACTATACTAAGATTAGATAGTAGCGTAGTTCTATATAGAGTGCGGCTATATAGGTAGCGAAGTTATATACTTCTACCGCTTCGAGTTTCTACGAGCGAGGGCCTATTAGCGTCGCCTCGTTCGTACTAACTTCCTTAGCGAACGAAGGGTATTACCCGTAATTCGCGTAGAATAGCGTAACGCCGGTACTCTTATTAACTACATTATTAAGAGCAAACTCCGTAACCGGTAGCTAGTCTACCTAGTCGTCCTATACGTAGTTTATATAGATACGTAAGTATTACTCTATACTCTAGTTCGTACGCTCTAATTAACTATCCGTCTCCGGGTAGTATAAAGATAATAGTTTGCGATCGATACGTAGGATCTAATATAAGAACTTCTAGAACGTAGCCGTAAATTAA
>JAKLLW010000499.1:0-31732 GCA_022814695.1 Neocatenulostroma microsporum
TGGGCTTTTCGGCGCCTGCGCCGTCTGTAGGCTGTTTCCTTCTGGGTGCCATGTTATCGATGCGTTATTCAGTACAACCGGATGCTATGAGATACGAGTCGAGTCTTCAGCGGGAATATCATATGACGACAAGACTCATGGCAGACGTCCATCGTTCGCTACGGCGTCTGCATAAAAATGGACGGAAATGAGCCAATCTCTCCTGTGCGTGTGTCCTACCTCCTGGGCGATATGGAGAAGCAGTGAAAGTCAGTACCGCGCTCTGTGTGCGCATTGTTTGGAGAGATGAGAGCTGGGATAGCAACAAGAGTGCACAAAGAGAATGCCGTAAATTCGCCTTTGTCCTGGTCTAGAGGATGACATGATAGCTCGCCGCGGCTTTGTTGGGTATAGCTAGAACGCCGGAACCTAGGCCTGACAACGCCGTATCGCAACATGCTACCTCTCTCAGCGTAGCGGTGATGTTTCCTCGGTCTCGATGGACGGGCGCAGATCCAGCACGATATATGCCATATCCCACCGCGGCGAAGCGGCGAGTTGTGCGCTGGTACCCATGCGACCCATGACAAAGCCTCACGGGTGTAGCAAGTCCAAGTGACCGCAACATTCGGGATAGATTGATGAGCCTTATGAGATACCCGCTGCCTGTGTGAGCCGAGCCCCACGACTTGCTACACTTTACCTTCAGAACGTCTCATACTCAACATCCCACTTCTCACACAACTCCTTATACCTCTTCTGGTACCCATCATGCCTCTCTCTAAACGCCGGCGCCGTCTTCAACTGATCCCGGCCAACCTGATGCCTATGCGCTGCATCCGGCCCATCCGCTATCCTCACAAACCGCGCATACGTCCACATCTCCGGTAAAGCGGTATGCTGCGTCAGCCCCTGCCCGCCATACATTTGCATGCACTCGTCGATAATCTTCGCCGCCGTGACAGGGACCAAGATCTTAGACTGAGCGATAGCGTAGCGCCCGGCTTTGTTGCCGTGAACGTCCATGGTGTACGCTGCGTTGAGGACGACGAGGCGGAGAGAGTCGAGCTGCAAGCGCATGGAAGCGAGTCGCTCGATGTTGCTGTCGAAGTCGCCTATGAAGCGTCCGCGGGGCTTCTTGTTCGGGTCTGTGGCGCGGATGAGAGCCAATTCGTAGGCGCGTTCGGTCTGGCCTATGAGGCGCATACAGTGGTGTATCCGACCCGGTCCCAGTCTGCCTTGTGCGATCTCGAAAGCGCGGCCTTCGCCTAGGATGATGTTCTCGGCAGGTATGCGGGCGTTTTCGTAGAGGTACTCGCCGTGGCCTTCAGGGGCGTGGTCGTAGCCCATGATTGTGAGGTTGCGGACCATTTTGAAGCCTGGCGTACCTTTGGGGACGATGACTGTGCTGTGGCGCTTCCAGGGGTTCGGGTTGTCGGGGTCGGAGCAGGCCATGAGGATGTAGACTGAGAGGTCGTCGTTCCACATGGCGTTGCCGTACAGCTTGCGGCCGTTGATGATGAGGGTTTTGGGGTCTTTGGGGTCGCGTGTAATGCGGCAGTTGATCTGGGTTGCGTCGGAAGAGGCGCGGTCGGGTTCGGTCATGCTGTAGGCCGACGATGTCTCGCCGTTCAACAGCGGCATCAACCACTTCTGCTTCTGCTCCTCGTTGCAGTACTTGGCCAGGAGCTCGATGTTGCCGGTCTCGGGAGCATGACAGTTCATTGTCTGCCAGTTGTTAGCTGTCTATGCTCTCCCCCATGACAGTGTGTCCTCACCTGCGCCGCCCAGTAACATCTTCCCATAATCTCCGCACAGCAGCTGTACTCCAAGTTCGTCAAGCCTGGGCTCAACTTCCCAAAGCTCTTCGGCAGGAACAAGTTGAACAAGCCCTCCTTCTTCGCTTTAGCGCGTAGCTCATGGATGAGCGGCGGTGTCTTCCATCGTCCGAACTTGGCCAACTGCGCCTTGACGACTGGCTCGGCGGGGATGCATTCCGTTTCGACCCAATGGTGCACTCGCTTGATGTAGTCGACTGCTTTGGGGGATAGCTTCTCCTGCACCCACGTCGGGATACGGGCGAGTGCTGGATGAGACGCGTCTTCGGCGGTCAATGTCATGATTGGAATGCTGTTGTGAGGTTCTGTTTTGGACAAGACGAAAGTCAGGGAAGAGATGGAACAGCACCTACCGTGCTCTACAAGCCATCTCGAGTCTTAGCCGGTCGCGAAACGCGGTCAGCGTGTCCTCAATGCAGGACGACGGCCGAGGCGGTGGTGGATAAGGTCAAGGGAAGAGGATAGCCGGCCGAGCTTTGACCGCTGAAGATCGATGGCATCGAAAACGTTGTGTCCAAACTTCACCATTCCTTGCACTCTCGAAACCCTCGACGCATACCACATCCATGGCCATGCCCGACTATCTTCTGGGGACGTAGCGTATCAACACATGGTCGTCTCGATACATTGTTGTATCCTCAAGGGTCAAGGCAAAACCTGTAGTCCGATCAGACGCCTTTGTCCTTTGTCCTCAACGAACAATATCAAGGCCCCTACGACGGCATCCGTCGTCGTTCCACGAGCGCTATGGACAATACTAAGTGAACTCTTTCTGCTATGGGTCTTTGAATCTCTCAATATCTGTATATTGTTTCCGTTCGCGTCGAAAACGAGCATCTGGTAGCGACTTGGCATACAAAAGACCCAAGTCCAGCCCAGTCTCTGACTTCCTCTCTCATCACCAGACATCATCAGTCCTAATCGTCCATAACCACTCAACACAAGTACGCTTCTTACCACTCTTACCAACTTCCGTACCGCGCTGACAAACTTCCCACAGGTCCAACCGCCTTCCAACCCAAACACCGCCAAAATGCAGTCCTCCCCAATCAACACCGTCAACTACAAGAACGGCCCTCAGTATGTCGGCTGCACCGTGCAGGTCAAGGCCATCACATGGTGCACCGTCCAGCAGACCGAGGTCGACCAAGTAAAGGCCATCACCTGGTGCACGGTCCAGCAAAGCGAGACCGAGCGCTCGTAAGCGTGTCTGCTTCGGCGACCACCTATCTGTCACTCTTTAGCGGTTAGCTGTCATGGCACGACGATTCCCATTCGAACACTCACTCACTGGCTGCACGCAGTCGACTCCCTTGACCTCTTTGATGGATGGACGATGATAATGGAGATATATTGGGTTGTGAAAGGCTGATCTCTTGGGATCGCTGGATGGACGCCCAGAAAGTACGCCTGCAGGTGTGCTCTTGTTTTGATAGCATGGTTGATAGAAGTGCTATGGAATGATCTTAGCCTGCCTGAACCTTTCAAACGCCGTCCACCATGCTGTCTTCGTGTCGATTTGCTCTGATTTGCCGCCTTGATTCCAGGCTTCGTTCTGCTTGCTGAGGTCGAGCTGTCTGTCGAAGTCGAACCTGAATAACCAATTAGCGAGCAGCCAGAACAGGAGGAAAGGGGTGGGCACGACATACATAGTCATAATGAAGTACTGAAACCCGGCCAAACTCCTATCATTCCCTACCCGTCCGGTCGCAAGCCCATGCTTCTTCTCCAGCACCTTCCACTGCTCCAGATGATCAGAAAGATACTGCCCTGGCTGCGGCCCCGAGCTGCCTGCTGGTGGTGGAGTCCCTTTCAACCCGAAGAACTCGCAAATCACCGGCCACTTCTTCTCCCAAGACGAAGGCTCACTGTTGTCTGCAACATTGAACGCTTTACCGTCCCCGCACGCTTCTGGATGCAAGACCGCATGGAGACAGAACCGAGCAATAATGTCTTGACTACTATCATTACTCAAAATCTTCCAACTCTTCTCCGTCCCAGGGAAAGCACACTCGCTGCCTTCTCCCTCTACTTCTCGATAGCAAGCGAGGTATGTAGCCAGTGTCTGCGCTAAACAATAGACGTTGTTATTTGGGACGAATCCTACGACGACGTCGGGACGGACTTCACACCAAGTCCACTCTTTACCCTTCGACTGAGACTCTAGCCAGTCGGTTTGGTTGTAGTAGAAGTTTTGGCTCTGCCACGGCTCGGGTATGCGTGGGAGGTCTTCGGACAGAGGGAGTTTGTCTGCGAAAGGGAAGTCGGCTATGCATTGGACGCCGTAGGCTTTTGTTCCTGTGGGTAAGAGGACGAATTTGAGGCTCTTGGAGAGGTTGTCGATGGCGGTGATGGCGCGTTTCAGGAGCTCGACGTTGGTTGAGATCTCTTCTGCTGGGTTTTGTTTGAAGATGTAGGCTTGAATTCGTTAGCATTGAGTAGTGGCCGTCAAGGTCTGGGATATCTAGCGTACCGAAGAAGAAGACGTGGGTTACGCTCTCAATGCCAGGGATCTTCTCTTTCATCTGGCTTTCGAGAGCTTCCTGTCCGCCATCGTTAAGCAGATTAATACCGCTTATAATTTGCAGCTTCTTGCTTTCCGGCCATAGCAGGTTCTCGCTCGGAGGTCGGTTTGTGAGGGCTGTGATCTTGGGGAAGCTATCGGGTGTAGGATAGTCTTCCAAGAGCTGCTTCGTCACAGCCCATCCTTGGATACCTGTCGCGCCGAAGATGAGAGCGTGGTTGCTGGAGGTGCCCATGGAACCCATTCTTGCGAGGAAAATGACGGCAAAGAAAGCGAGATTGATACCGCGGCAACAACGAGCGAACGAACAGAGCTGAAAGACGATATACCCGCGAACTTACCTAGGTACTTCCTGGCACAGCTCGAGACCAGCGCGGCAAGCATGTGACATCTTCAGGCTGATCGTCGCATCCATGCAGGGTACGTAGGCCCCCAGCTAACCAGACGTCAAGGAGGAGCTTGATCATTGTGAAAGACGAGACGACGGAAGAAGAGCTGCTGGTGAGATGGAGGAGGAAGCAAGCTCTCCGCGAAATGTTTCCCGAACCCCACAGAAGCTTGCTGTGACACGACAGCACGTGAACGTTCCTTGCCAAGCCGTTCGGTTCAAGTGAGCTTCAGATCGACCTCGGGACGTCGACGGCCATCGTTGCGGTAAACCGAGTAACTAGCTTCCCGTCCAGATCTTCCAGCCTTGCGCCTGATGTAGAATTGCTATACTGTAAGTCACGAGGTCGGTACCAAGCCGCTCCTCTCTTTCCATTCCAGCAACTTGCTTTCATCTGGTCTCGACAAGAAGCGCCCAGCAACCATGGCTGGCCCAGTCCGGCAGCCTATCGACCAGGAGTCGCTGGAGAAGTACCTCAAGAACATCGACTGTGAAGTCAAGCCGCCGCTGGAGCTTAAACAGGTAAGCAGTAACAGAGACGAGACGGTACGGATACCTCTAATGCTGCATACAGTTCGGCTTCGGTCAGTCTAACCCAACGTACCAAGTCACCGACTCAACACGAAAACGCTACGTCCTCCGTAAGAAGCCGCCAGGGAAGCTGCTCTCGAAAACAGCTCATCAGGTTGACCGCGAGTACCGCGTAATACATGCTCTTGAAAACACGGATGTCGCAGTCCCTCGAGCGATATGTATGTGTGAAGATGAGGCTATCATTGGTACACCCTTCTACATTATGGACTTCCTGGACGGCAGGATGGTCGAGAATCCCTCCTTCCCCGATGTAAGCGCAGAGGATCGAAGAGAGATGTGGAAAGACGCGGTCAGGACATTAGGCAAGCTGCACAGGATACGACCGAGAGATGTCGGGCTCGAGAGCTTCGGGAAGCCGTCCGGCTTCTACAGCAGACAGATAAAAACATTTGGACGGCTGGCTGAATCGCAAGCTGCAGCGGTGGATGTCGAGACTAAGGTCCCCGTAGGAAAGCTCCCTCACTTCGACGAGTTCCTAACTTTCTTCGCGAACAACCAACCACAAGACCGTGGCGTACTAGTCCACGGGGACTACAAAATCGACAACTTGGTTTTCCACAAGACAGAGCCTAGAGTCATCGGTATACTCGACTGGGAGATGTCAACGATAGGCCACCCGTACGCTGATCTTACCAATCTCATCCAGCCCTGGACCATCAGCAATAATACCCCGTCGTGGCCGAGAATACATGCCGACCCTGCTTTCTTACAGCCCTCTCGCAAGGAGAGCAAGAACGCGGAGTTTCCGGGTTTGCCGACGAGGGAAGAAGCAGTGAAGTGGTACGAAGAGACAGCTGGGTTTCAGATACCCGAGCGAGAGCTTACTTGGGCAACGAGCTTTGCGCTGTTTCGTGATTCAATCATCTTTCAGGGCATCGCTGCGAGATATGCGGTGCGGCAGGCGAGTAACGAGAAAGCTATGGTGTACGGCAGGGAGAGAGAGCCTTTTGCTGAGATGGCTTGGAGTATGGTTAGTAAGGTGAAGGATGAGGGCAGTGGTAAATCGAAGCTGTAGTGTAGCCTGCAGCAGCGTTGTTAGATAGGCATTCGGTCATTCAGCGTACAGTGTACCTGTACTATCGACACCTTTGCAGTGACCGTTCAGCCTTGTGAACTTGTCAGTGATGCTCACGTGGACGTGAATTTTGACTCGGGCATTGCGGAGGCAAACTTTCGCCCGTCTCCACCTCCGCATGCTGGCAACCTTTCTCCGTCTGCACCTCTCCAGCTTCAAGCTCCTCCTGCATCGCCATGCGGAGACGTCGTGCCTTTCGAGTCGCGTGGCAGCAGACGGACGGTCTGTTCGGCCTGGATGTAGAGACGGCTCAGTCGGCCCAAGGGTCGTAAGTACCATTTTCTTCACAGCCAAAGTTTGCGTCGCGCCTCGGGCAGCACAACAGTCCCAATGATTCAGCCTTGCACTTCGTCTCCTGTTCATTACGGGCGTCTCCCTGTGCAGTCTAAATACAGAGGATCGTCAGCATACCTGGAGAAGCAGCGAGCAGAGCACATTGAGCAACTACCATCTCCTTCATACCAAGATGCCGTCAACGAAAAGACCCGTCCGCATAGCGGGCTCTTCAGGTGGCTTCACCGATCGTCAAAGAGCCATTCTGGATCTGGCGAAGTGCGACGTTGATGTCATCGTAGGCGACTGGATGTCAGAGTGTACGATGTCCTGGCATGGAGCAGCGAAAGCAGAGTTCGCATCGAAAGGCGTCTCGGACGAGGAGAGGGCAGGTCTATTTGATCCCAGCTTCATGGCAAACCTGATGCCTGCTTTGCCGTATCTTCAGGAGAAGGGCATCAAGCTAGCTGTCAACGCTGGTGCCAGCGATACCGAGAAGCTTGCCAAGGTCGTGGTGAAGGCGATTGAGGAGCAAGGGTTGAACCTCAAAGTCGCATGGATCGAAGGCGATGAGGTCATGGAAGCTGTGAACAAGCTCCTAGCCAATGGCGAGAAGTTCGAGAATATCTGCTTTGGCGGCGAGCTGAAAGACTGGGGATTTGAGCCGCTTGCCGCACAATGCTACCTTGGCGGAGCCGGTATTGCTGAAGCACTGCGGCAGGGAGCTGATATTGTGGTTTGCGGTAGAGTCGCAGATGCTGCGCCGACTGTTGGCGCGTGTATGTGGTGGCATGGATGGAATAGGGAGAGCGACTTCGATCGCATAGCTGGCTCGCTGATCGCTGGTCATCTAATTGAGTGGTGAGTTGTCAAGAGCTGGTCAACTGCTTCTGGAGTCATCGCTGACTCTTGGTCCAGCTCATCATACGTTTGCGGTGGCTACTACAGTGGCTTCAAGGACCTATTCGATGGCTGCGAGAACATCGGCTTCCCGATCGCTGAGATCCACCTGGATGGCTCTTTTTACATGGAGAAGGAGCCCAATACAGGTGGCGAGATCAGCGTCGGCACATGTGCGTCTCAGCTGCTTTACGAGATCCAGGGACCCCAATACTACGGCTCGGATGTAGTGGCTCAGCTCGAAGGCGTCAAGATGTCACAAGTCGGCAAGGATAAGGTCTTCGTAGAAGGCATCAAAGGCAAGCCACCGCCAACGACTACGAAAGTCGGCATCACCGCCAAAGGCGGCTGGCAAGCCGATTTCCACTACATCTTTGTTGGCCTGGATTTGGAGCAGAAGGCTGAGTGGACCGAGCGGCAGATCCGACACTCAATGGGCAAGGGCGCCGAGAGGTTCAGCGTCCTCAAGTTCACCCTCAATGGCACCTGCCAAGAGGATCCACGGAACCAGGACCTCGCAACCGCAGACTTCCGCATCTTCGTTCAGACGAAAGACCGTTCGCTTGTAGTCCGAGATACAATGGAGGTTCCCGGCTTTAATCGGTGGTGTATGGAGAACTTCCTCCAAAGCTGTCCAGGAGCGACGATCGAGAACGACATCCGGCAAAGCGCTGGCAAGGAGTTCTATGAGTATTGGGCTGCGTTGCTCCCGCAGAAAGAAGTCAGTCATCGTGTGAACCTTATGTGGGCACAGCAAGCCATCGATGTCTCGGTGCCGGAGTCAGTGCAAGAGTACGGTTACTCTCGCGAAGAGCGGCAGTGGACGTACGAGACGAAGGATCCTGTGGGCCTTGATTCTTTCGGTCCTACCACGAGGGGCCCACTGGGATGGGTTGTACTGGGCCGATCTGGCGACAAGGCTAGCGGTGAGTCCTTCGGTAATGACTGTCTGTGGCTTGGCTGACTGGTGGTAGACGCAAATGTCGGTCTGTTCGTGCGGGAAGAAGACGAGTATCAGTGGCTGTGCTCGCTGTTGACGGTATTAAAGATGAAGGCGTTGCTAGGGCCAGAGTATAATGGTAAAGGTGTCGACCGGTTGTAAGTATCCTTTCTCCTGTGGTGTATGTTGAACAGTGGCTGACAAAGAGGCACAGCGAACTGCCAGGCATCAAAGCGGTCCACTTCTTGCTACACGATCACCTGGACCGTTCGTACAATGCTTCATCGACATACGACGGACTTGGGAAGAATGTGTGTGAGTACCTGCGGGCCAAGCATGTCGAGATCCCGAACAAATTCATTCGGAGAGGTAGAGTGTAGACTCTGTAGCGGAAACCAGTACATGACGCACTGCCTCTCTCTCCAACCTTTGCCAAGCTGGTCGTTCTTTCCTCCACAATCTTCGCATGCCGCAGAAGCCCTTCAACCTTCACTCCACTCGCAGCTCAGTACCACGGCGAAGCTCACTACCATCGCTCAAATCGTCCTCATCGAGCCATTAGGCAAGAAAAAACACCTACTCCTCAGCGACCTCGCACACCCGAACGACCTCCGCAATGGCTACAAACAACTCCTTCGACTCGACGCAGCTGAGGGGTATAGGCCGGTAGTAGGCTATCAGTGTTCATTATTCAGGACCTGGTGCCTGAGATGGTTGAAATCCAGCAGGGTCGCCATTTTATCGATATGAATCTGCATAGCGGCCATAGTTGCTGGATTTGCCACATCTCCGTATGAAAATGCGTACCTCGTGCTGTGGCATAGACCGGCAGGACCATGAGCATGTATGGCTCACTACTATCGGTTTGATATGGCTGGGCCTATCGTGAGAGAAATGGCGGAGGTTCACTTGCGCAAGGCCACTGCGGATGGACTGGCATCGAGGATGCTATTGATGGATTCTACTTCATTCGAGCAACGTTGCGGCGCAGTCCAGCATAACAACAGCACGTTCAATGGAACTCATTCTTCTCGGCGTTCACATCATTCTCTAGGAAGACGTTGGTGGAGTTGTTCATCTGTGCCACGATGTTAGCACTTGTGATGATGGAATGAAGCTGGTTTGCAAGAACCTTTGCATTGATGTTCTCGCAGAAGAAGATCATTACCAATCCAAAGCCGCCAAAAGCCAGCGAAGACAGCGCGGTAATGCTGAGAGCATGCGCATAAGCCCATTGGTATGCGCCGCCAGCAGCAGCAAGTATTTGTGCATTGACGCCTGGCACTGCCTCAAGCGCTGTGGTGCCAAGCGGGAATGCAGCTAGCAGTGCTTCGGCCATCTTCATGTTGCCGCCCGCTGCGGATACAGCTGCTGGCACCAGCTTCGCTGCCTTCGATGCTTGCGTGTTGGCCAGGATCGATGTGTAGATGGCTGATGCAAGCGATCCGCCGGCATATCGAGCAACGCCGGCAAGTCCGCCACTCATTCCCAGATCATGTTGATGAACGCCAAGCTGGGTGAAGGCCACGGACTCGTACTGTGCCCAGCCGAAGAACGTCTGCTCAAGGAAGGTGAAGGCGATCATCATGCTATGCATCGTTAGTCTGTGGTGTTGATCCATGTCTCCCTTGTCCAGACGTACCCTTTGTTTGTCGGCGTCACCAATGCCATAAGACCGCCGAAAAGCATCATGCCACTCCACGAGATCGCCAAAGACTATTTCCAGTGGCCTACTAGGTTCCCGAAGCAGATGAGGAGCATTGCGCCGAAGACCAAGCCAAGATTGCCGGGTAGTGACAGCAGAAGCTGCTCGGATCTTGACGTTGTTGCTGTGACGTAGAACACGTTGATCATGGTTGGGTATATGACATTAATGCCGTAATAGAACATTGTGACGATCTGCACATACGATACATATTAGCTATCGCATCCTCTGTCTTAGGTAGAGGTGACACGGATGAGACTTACGGAGGCCACGATGAACGGTGCCGTAAACTCTCGACCCTTGTGAGAGCGGAAAATGCGTGGTGGGCAGAGCGGGTATCTTGAGCATATCAGTACGGTCGGGTTGTTCAGGACGATTGTATGCGCACCTGGTCTTCGATATCGTCTCCCAGAGACCAAAGGCTATCAGGAGTCCGAAGCCAACGCACATCGGTGCGATGACCATCTTACTCTTGGTTGCCATGTACTATAAGCAAGTCAGCAGATGTGCTTCCGCCTAAGCCAGCAGTTCACGTACGGTCGTATTGATGATTCCGACGAGTACTAAGCAGACGCCAGGCACGACCAGTATCGTCCCAATATAGTCAAGCCCACTGATTGCTTCCTTCCAAGGCACACCTCTTGGATGCTTGGGTGGATGGTAAAGCAAGGACAAGCTGACAAGGCTAATGAGCTGAGCGACGAAGCCGCCATAATAGATGTACTTCCATCCATCGCCTGCATCGACGGCGTAACGGCCTACGACTGGCCCAATAATGACAATCAGGAAGACGAAGCCATCGGAGAGGGTGGTTCCGATGTGTCGGTATTTGTTTGGCATGAGTTCGGGTATGGAGCACATAGCCATCTGGCAGAAGCCACCGCCGAATCCAGCGATTGCAAGACCAGCGATGAACTGTTCTGGTGACTTGGACGTTGCTGAGATGATCATGCCGAGGGCTGCTACTACTTCGCCGAACAATCTGTCATGACCGTCAGCCAGCGCAGAACAGCACCGCAGGGTTTCAGTGTACTTACAAGAACAGTCGACGACCGAATAGATCGCTGTTGGCGCCAGCGATCAAGAAACCTAGCGCAGGTCCTGTCGTGTACGACGGTATGTACCAGTATGATGTTACTCCCGTGGCGTCTCCAAGCTTAACCGCCAGCTTGGCCTGCATTGCTCCTGTGGTAGGAACGGGCCAGAAAGACAGGCCAAAGCATGATGAGAGGATCTGTTGCTTGTTAGATATGCCTCTGTGCATGGCCACGATGCCACTTACGAAGATGACGACCCAAGTCTTCCATGTCATGGTCGCCTCTGCGCCGACGACATTCGCCTCTGGTGGCGGCGATATTATAGCCTCTTCATTGTATTGGATATCCCCCTTCTCGGTCATTACATCGTCATGACTGGTGATTGCCATTGTGGAGGTTTTGTTTCGATTCGTTCGAAGTCGACGGTATGATCTGGAAAGATCTCAATCCACAGTCTCAAAAGGAGATTGTCTCGGGCTAAAGGTGCCTTCAAGTCATATCGGGCTTACAGGATGTACACTGCCAGGCTTGGTCCAAACACAGAGCATGTGACCGAGAGCCGAAGGGAAGCTTTGGACTTCTCCAGTATCGTCAGATCAAGCGTCTGACCCCATGGGGCGGCTCCAGTGCGCTGAGCTTGTTCCAAGTTGATGGGTGAGGGCAGATCGGAGCTCGTCAGTTCGCATGGTAAAGGTCATCCGGCGGCCTGAGACACGGGTCCGGGCGTGGCCGGGACAGCACGGGCGCCTCCCATTCTCAGCGAGGCCTTGACTCCAGTCTTCGGGTAGACAATACTTAGTGCATTCTGGAGCATCACGCATTAGTCGGCGACCAAGGACGCAGCTTGAAAACTATGAGAGGCTATCTAGACTGCAGAGTCTCAGAGGTGACGCCGTCCTTCCCGCCCTCGCCCGGAATGGCATGTCCATAGATCAAGTTATCGTGGCCGACCATAACCTATGCAATCGTCAGCAAAGTCGACTCACGTCCAACATCAGCGTTTGAGCAACTAGTCTGGCGTACGTGTATAGGCATCTGCATGAAGTGAGCGCAATCTGGCTGCATAGCGGCTGCGTACTCTGGGCTCTGCCAAACTGATCAGCAACATGGCTTGCGTTGGAGCAGCTGCACTTACGCTGTAGAACGCCATCCAGTCCTTCCACTTTTCGACCCAGATCTCGCTGCAGCCGTCGAAGTCAACATGCACCAGTCCAAGTTCCTTAGCCTTCTCCTTCATCTCTGGAGGCTGGTGAAACTGGACATAGCGCTGAATCCTGCAGGCTTTGAAGTCCTTAGCGGCGATGGTCAAGTCGGCGTGAACAGTCTCCCAATGGCGATGGAATTGCTCGTAGGAGACGTCTGGTAGCTTGTTAAAGAAGAACGAGAGCTTAATGCAGGGCTGGTAGTTGGGTGATGCGTCGTAGTTGAGCTGTTTGTTTTGGAACTCATGGTCGATCTTCTTGAGTGTCATCTTGGTCGGCTAGCGATCTTCAGCTTGCTGTCTGGAGGCTGCATCACATCATAGGGATACTGTAGCTTCCTATATGAGCACTCTCAAACTCGTCTGTCAGATGATCTGCATGTTGAGGGGTAATGGCTACTACAGACGGATATGGATGTACGCTACCGAAGTGCTTCAGAGCGCACCGAGGGAGACTTCGCAGCCTCGTGAAGCTCGCCGGAAGTGCTCAGACAAGTACAGCTACGCCAATCACGTACGTTTGTCAGAAGTCCCAATCAGCTCACCATTGACGACGTACGAGCATCGTGGCTGTGATCACTCAGAATGTGACCAGCATCCTCTTCGTCGCCCGTCCTTCCTTCATCTCAGTAACCATATCATTAAGCTCATCCAGTTTTCTGTGTTGGACCTCAGGCTTGATGTTGTGCTTAGCGAGAAAGTCGACAGCCTTCTTCATCCGCTGAGGTATACTCGTGCTCTCAGACTTGACCTTGTATTTTCCGAGCGCCAGATCCATCGATGAGATCTTGAGAGCGTTGTGAGGGAGTCCGATAACCATCATGACACCGCCGAGTCGAAGGATTGGTGGGACACCTGCGTAGGCCTGCGAGATCTTAGCGCCTGGAGCCAGTGTAGAAGAGTTAGATAGTAGCCTACTGCGTCCGCATTGCTGAATACGCAAGCTGCTTTGGCACCACCATTTGTGAGCTTCTTAAGCTCGTCTACGTAACTCTTGTTTGTCATGGAGTTGAACACCGCATCCGCACCCTGCTGCTTGCAGACATCAAGAGTAACATCATTGATATCGAGCGCCACGACTTTGTAGCCCATGGCCTTGCCAATCTGGGTCGCAATCTGCCCAAGTCCACCAGCGCCCACAACAGCCAACCAGTCGCCTTCCTTGAGCTCGGAATTGTCAACAGCATGGAAGGCAGTGATACCAGCGCAGAAGATGGGCGCTGCGGTGTTAACGTCGATCGAATCAGGGAGCTTGATGCAGTTCGGCATATCCACTACAGCATATTCCGCGAAGAAGCCATCTGTCGTAAAACCTTGCAATAGCTGCTTCCCAGTCTCGCAATGTAAGTTGTGGATCTTGCAACCTTCGCATTCAAAGCAGCAGCCGATGATGTACAGGAAGCCGATCTTGTCGCCGATGTCGAAGCCTTTCCCTTCCACTGAGGAATGGATCTTTTCGATGTAGCCTGCGCCTTCGTGGCCTAAGGTGGCTGTTTGGCCTGCCTCAATGGCCATGATGTCTGAATGGCAGAGTGACGCGCATGCGAGTTTGACGAGAAATTGATTCGGTCCAGGCTCTGGGACGGGGACTTCGCGGATCAGGACTTTCTTTGATTCTGGGTCGTACTGCCCGGCCTTCATCGTGCCCTTCCCCTCCGTAGCCTTCACCGTGATCTTGCCAGCTTCCGGCTCCAGCTCGGTATTGGCCTTCGCGGCTTCTGTAACTGATGCGGACATGGTGAATGCAACTCCGGGATCAAGGCACAGTATGCGAAATTTGTGTGAGATTGCGAGGGTTGTCTATGTCTTTTTTGAAGGGGTGCAATGGAGGTTTACATATACCTCGAGGACTCACAACATCGCGACTCGGGTCTACCGGCCTCACGTGGCCGTGACAGCCACGAACACGAGCAGCAGGAGGGCCTCCGGACGGAAAATGCTCTCCTGAGCTCACACGCGCTCAAGGCGGGGCTGACGGTCCGGTCATCATCTCGTCTCGTCGCGAGAGCACGTGAGGGACTTCGCCGTCATCGATGCCTTGGTACATAGTAACGCGAAAGCGAAACCCAGTCAGGGTGATGAGATGGGACGAAGGTGAAGGTGAAGTTCAAACACACAAAAGCGACGCATTGACCACCACCGCGCGTGTGTGGAACGTCACCACTTCGCGTGCCCGTCTAACTACGTATCTACAACCTCCAACTTCGATCACTTTTTATACTCCGTCAGCTTCTGGAAGATCTGGATGGATTGAGCTCTCATCGTGCTCATGTTCTTTTTCGTCCACTCAGACTCCCCCGACTTGGCCAGCTCGTCTCCAGGCAGCTCCTTGCCGTCAAAGTAATGCTACACCAGTCAGCACACTATTCTCTAGATCACGACCCGCTATGGACAGTGCGGTAAGCCTACCAGCGTTAAGAACTTGGGAGCGGTATCGAGCTGCTTCTCGAATTGCGCGTTGCGGTTATGCCGCTGGAACGACTTTGCAAACCGCTTGGTCCCTCTCCACCCGGTGATCTTGGACACGTCCTTGAGGTGCTCCTCTCTGTACCACTTCTCATAGTCCTCGTCATCGGCTGGGGTGAACTCTGCTGAGATCACGAAGTCCGGTTGCCCTGCAACACCTGATCAGTCCAGGAACCTCATCTTTGCAACGAACAAACATCGCTGGACGTACCGCTCTTCTGGTTCTCCGGCTCGTACGTCTGCACCCATTGGTAGTACCTAGTATCGAAGCTTGCAAAATCGAAAATGGCGTGCGAGCCTGGGAGGCTGTCATCATGAACCGGGATGGCTACGCCTTTGCATCAGCTCCTCACTCGATTCTCAGATCAGCAACGTAAGACACCTTTGAACTCGTGCGTCTGCAAGAAGCCTAGGTCCTCGAGCGAATACAACGCCAAATATGGCCGGTCCAGGCTCGGGTCTGGCGACTTCCACCGCGTAGCCTCGTGGATCCCACTGGTCTTGAAGATGTCTGGGATGTGCACCTGCTCATACCACTTCGTGTAGTCCTCTTCTGGAAGCTCGTCGGGTTTGGTGATCTTGCTGTTGACCCATAGGATGCCTGGGTTCGGGCCCTTGGGCTGTTTGTCTACGCCTACCATGATGAGCTAATGTTGACTGCACCGAGGATGTTGCTCGAGCTGAAAAGGCAAATGAACAGCAATGGCATACAGATACAGATCTACCACCCAAGAGTCGCGTCCTCCCGGGTAACGCGTAGCTCTACCTGTACCGGTATCTTCATCTCAAAGATTGCGGGGTCCAAGGCAAGCTTCGGCGTCTGGAGAAACAGTACCTGAGCAACACCAACCACAACCGATGCCGAGCTTACTGTTGCTGCCAAGTCAGCTCTCTGCAGACGCAGGGCGGCTTGGTGACGGAACAGCTGCTTTGGTAAGGCTTTGTGCTACCGCCGAGACTGTACAATTGGGCCAGCTTGGTTCCAGGTAGGCCCTGTTAACCATATCCATTCGACTCCTCATTGTCTTGCATTCACCATCTCCTAATCTCCCGCTCATCTTACAAGCTCATATTCTCATCCCTGCCCATCATAATGGGCAAAAGAGCGCTTGTGTTTGGCGCCAGTGGCGTTACTGGTTGGTCCTTCATCAACGAGGTTCTCCACGACCACCCGCAAAAGGGTGTCTGGGATGGCGTTGTGGCTATGACCAATCGCCCGCTGAAGCAGGAGGACTCGTTGTGGCCGGCGGACCCAAGACTGCAGATAGTCTCGGGTGTGGACTTGCTCAGAGGCAGCCAAGAAGATCTCGAGGCAGCGCTGAAGAAGAAGGTCAACGATGTTGATAAGGTCACGCATGTTTACTACCTTGGTATGCTACTACCGCAGCAACGAAATTGCGCGTGGCTGATATCAAAGTAGCATACAAAGCTTCGAAGGACCTTCAACAAGAGCTCGAAGACGCAGTCAACATGTTCAAGCGCTCCACCATCGCAATGGACCATCTGAGCCCAGCGCTTGAGTTTGTGGTCCTACAAACTGGCGCGAAGATGTACGGCTGCCATCTACTTGAGAACCATCCGACAGACTACATCCACGTGCCGCTCTCGGAGGACCAGCCAAGACTGAAGCAACCGTACCATGACATGCTGTTTTACCACCCACAGCTCGACTTCATTGCGGACTATGCCAAAGACAAGAAGTGGAGCTGGTGTGACACCAGGCCGGACATCATAATTGGATTTGTGCCAAATCAGAACTTCTACTCACTTGCAACGGTCTTGGGTATATTTCTCGCACTGTATGCTGCGGTAGAAGGCAAGGGCGCCGAATGCCCTTTTCCAGGCAGCACTAAGTCATGGAACGCAAAGTCCAATGATAGCTGCTCAGACATGATTGCGAGGCAGACGTTGCATCTTTCGCTGAATCTTCCGTCGGAGATGAAAGGCGAAGGTTTCAACGTTGCTGATGCTAAGACACCGGAGACATGGAGCTCAAAGTGGCCTCAACTGTGCAATTACTTCGGCCTCAAGGGTACGGCGCCACCCAAAGACGAGAAGGAGGCGCCAGAGGTGCGAGCGTACATTAGTGAGCATATGGATGCGTGGAAGAAGCTTGAAGAAGAGTACGGACTCAAAAAGGGCGTTGCCGATTCGGATCTGACGTTCAAGGGTTTTGAGGTAGGACACGTGAGAGCATGTTTTCAGAGGACGCTTGCTGACTCTTAGTAGTACTTTTTGATGACACAATTCGATTTCGACCGCCAATACGACATGACCAAGACCTACAGCACCCCAAAAGACAAGCCATTCACCCAAGAACTCTCAGTCATGGAATCATGGGGTGTGGTATTCGATCGAATGCGGGACGGCAAGCTGATACCGATGGACTCTGCAGCAGACTCGCCAATGTCAAAGTAGCAATCTTACACAACGCTATAACCTCGTCAAGCGGCCTGCACCTAACCTCGCACCGCCGTCTACAGATATGTACTCCCCGTTGATGTAGTTGCCAGCTCGTGAACACAAGAACAACATGACACCTGCGATGTCGTCTGGCTCGCCTAATCGCTGCCGAGGGTTCTCGCGCTCAAGCTCGTCTTGACCACCAAGCAGCTCTATCAGCCCATTCGCAAGCTTCGAGGGGAAAAAGCCAGGCGCAACAGTATTGGTTGTTATGTTTCGTGGACCCAGCTCGACTGCGAAGTTCCGAGCTAAGTGGTGTGCAGCGGCTTTCGAGGCGGAGTACATGATGGTGCCATGCTCGCCTACGTGGTGTACATTCGTGCCTGCTGTGCTTGAAACGATGATCACCCGACTCGGGTCAGTCCGACTTCCTGATGATGAAAGCATGGGCGTGAACAGCCGTACGAGGTTGAAGACGCCCCTCACGTTCAAGTCAAGGACCTTTTGACTGCTCCAGTCCGGAGTTGGCTCGAATGGACCGCCCCATGTCGCGCCAGCATTCGCTATGAGGATGTCGAGCTTGGATTCGTGCTTCTTGACTTCGCTGACTAGCTTCTCGATGTCGTCGACTTGAGCGACGTTTGCTGGAATGCCTATCGCTTTGCCTCTGATTCCGGGTAGCTTGTTGAGCTTTTCGACTGCTTGGTCGATGCCTTGCTCACCGCCGGCTTTCCGTGCGGTGATGAAGACTGTCTTTGCGCCGGAAAGGAGGAATGCTGTCGCTGCGTGCAGACCGAGACCTCGCGAGCCTCGATAACGGTATCAGTGAATTCCACGGTATCTCAGCTGCGGATCTTGAGCTCACCGCCAGTGACCAAAGCTACCTTGCCATCAAGGGTGAAGAAGCCGTTGACGTTGATGTCGGACATTGCTGGCTATGGCGGTCGTCTACGCTCAAGATTGTATGGCAAAACACCTCCCCGGCTGCTTGTATACAGCATCGTTGTCGAGAGTCAGGCATTCAATCCTGATGCACTGACCGTTGACCTCTGGGTCACCTTTTCCTCCGTCGGCAACAACGACAGCAGGAGTCCAAGCTCAAACTCACCCCGGCTGTTTCTCCAGAACCCCACTTGAAGTATTCCCGCAATCGCCGCACTCCTTCAGCCTCCTCCTGCAACCTGACACGCGCAGACCAATGGCCCGACTCCGTGAGGTGCCTGCTTGAGTTTGACAGAGCCTCGGCCAAGGATGTCGCGCGGGCAGGCATACGTTCGCCGTCGACGACAAGGTGCCGTCCTCACCATCCTGTCGAGCAGACCGAAGTGAAGTTCACCATCAATTCTCATTGCCCATACCGTCCCATCCCTTCCCGCTCCAGCAGCTGTTACTACTGCACAGATATCGAAGATGATAATCAGATCTCCCCTGCCAGATATCGACATCCCCAAGGTCGACATACTCACCTATCTCTTCCCAGACGGCAAGCCTGTCTCGGACGACCCAGTATGGCTCGATGCAGCGAACCCTGACAACAGCCTCAGCCCCAAACAGCTCCTGCTATGGGTCAAACGACTTGGCCTCGGCCTCGATCGACTCGGTGTCAAGCATGGCGATATTGTAATGATCTACTCACCCAACACCATCTTCATACCCGTTGCATATCTCGGCATCGTCGGCAGTAGTCGAGCGTTCAGCGCCGCGAACCCGATATACACCGTCCCGGAGGTCACACACCAGTTGAAGAACACAGGTGCAGTATGCATCCTAGCACATCCGAGCATGGTCAAGAACGCAGCAGAGGCAGCGAAGGCGGCTGGGCTGCCGAAAGAGCGGATATTCCAATTCGACGACAAGCCTTGTCCCCCAATGGACGGCATCAGAGACTGGAGGGAGATGATTGCGAGCCCAGAAGATGCGGAGTCCTACCAGTGGAAGAAGCTCCGAGGCGAGGAGTCGGTCAAGACAATCGCCACGATCAACTACAGCTCAGGAACCACTGGGCTACCAAAGGGCGTCTGCGTGAGCCATCACAATCTTATCGCCAACGTCGAACAGACAATGCCCACGCGGTGGCCAGGAGCCGACTTCAAGAACTTCAAAGCACCTGAACGCTGGGTCGGCTTCCTGCCTCTATATCACGCTTACGGCCAACTCTATGTCAACCTCATCGCGACCAAATGCAGTATTCCGACCTATGTCATGAAGCAATTCGTGTACACCGATTTCTTGCAGCACATACAAGACTACAAGATCACGCATCTGCAAGTCGCTCCTCCGATCATGATCATGCTCACCAAACGCCCAGAAACTAAGAATTACGACCTGAGCAGTCTGAAAGGTCTGCTATGCGGTGCGGCGCCATTGTCGAAAGAGCTACAGAACCAAGTCTCGCGAGAGTTCAATGTGCATGTTAAACAAGGTTGGGGTATGACTGAAGTGACCACGGGCTCGATCCTGCAGATAGAGCCATCAGATACAGGGACGGTGGGCCAGCTGATACCGAACCATGAGTGCAAGCTACTGGACGACGATGGCAATGAGGTCCGTTACGACACACCTGGCGAGCTGCACATCCGAGCACCCAACGTTTGTCTGGGATACTTCAAGAACGAAGCAGCGACGAAAGAGAGTATAAGTCCAGATGGTTGGTTGAAGACGGGCGACATAGCCGTGGTGAACAAGGAGGGCTTCTTTTGGATCGTGGACCGGAAGAAGGAGGTGAGTATTTCTGCATCTCCGCCACGTTTCCCATAGCTAACCAACATCGCCGCAGCTAATCAAAGTCAACGCCCTCCAAGTCGCACCCGCAGAGCTTGAAGCGGTCCTGCTAGAAAACGACGACGTTGCCGACGCAGCCGTGGTGGGCATCACACTGCACAACGAAGAATGGCCGCGGGCCTACGTAGCTCTCAAAGACCACGCGAAGGGTAAGGTAACGGAGAAGGACATACAGCAGTTCATGAAGGCCAAGGTGGCGAAGCACAAGTTGCTTGTGGGCGGTGTAGCGTTTGTGGACGAGGTGCCTAAACTTGCTTCGGGCAAGATACAGCGGAAGATTATGAGGGAGTGGGCAAAGAGGGATGCACCGGCACTGGAGAAGGGAAATGCTAACTTTAGAGCTAAGTTGTAGAGGCATGTATACGCTGCCACGATGGTTCAGCATATCTGTTTACCTCACGCAGCTTTCAGAAACTCGACATTCATCCCCAAGCAACTATACCGTCGACCGTAAAGTCCACTTGCATGCTACTTCCTAAAGCGGACAGCGGGCTGACTCGGATGAGCTCAGAAGCGTGGGGCGTCAACGGACTTCGATACCCGAGACTACCAGCTCCCGTGCCCTCAGTTGCAGACCTTGCCCCATACAATGCACCCCGCCTCCACACTCATGGCTATGGAGACTGCACCTTCTGCAGTACAAGCCGATGTGCCGACTGTTCACCTCGCGACAAGGTAGGCTGCGGATGAGGTAGGCTATTGAGGCACAGCTGTATGGTAGAAAGCTAGCGAAGGTAGGACGAGACCTCTTCTCTACTCAATCGCCACTTACATAGCCGTCTGGTTCTTGTCGGCAGTCATACAAATGATGGCATACAGTATTGCTACGGTTGCCCCGGCGGCGGTAGTGCTTGGAGTAAGCAGGAAGACAGACACGAAAAGTTGCATATCACTGATGATGGCAGGTCGTCGGCTACGTGGCCTACCAAGTCATCTACAACCTTTACTTCCACCCGCTTGCCAAGTTTCCAGGACCCAGGCTCAATACCATCAGCCCGCTTCCGGGTATCTTTGCACTGCTGAAAGGACGACTGCCATTGGAAAACAAGAAGGTGCGTATTGACGCTGTCTTGGTCCTTGAAGATTTGTAGGACTACGGCTGACGCTTTCACCCATCGCTTCATAGCTCCACGACAAGTATGGTGCCGTTGTACGGGTCTCGCCCAACGAGCTTGCTTTCAACTCCGTCCAAGCTTGGGAGGACATCTACGGCCACCGACCAGGACATGCCAATATGCACAAGGATCCAATTCATGTCGGCTCAGTCGAGGCTGTTCAAGGAGTCACTACCCTGACGATGGCCGACGATGACAACCACGCTCGTCAACGAAGAGCGCTCGCACACTCCTTCAGCCAAAAGGCTCTCGTCGAGCAGGAGTACATCGTCAAACGCTACGTTGACCAATTCGTTGCCAACTTGCAGGGCCTGGCTGAGAAGGACGAAGCTTTCAACATGGTCAACTGGCTCAACTTTACAACCTTCGACATTATTGGAGATCTCGCTTTCGGTGAACCTTTCGGCTGCTTGGACCTTGGCCGCTTCCACGAGTGGGTGTCCATGATCTACGAGACCGTCAAAGCCGGTGCTCTCGAGCAGGCAACACGACGCTTTGCCCCGGCGGGCTCCTTGTCCCAGCGAATCCTCTTCAACTTCATTCCGAAGTACCGTCGCAACTACCGGACTGAGCATCTTCGCCGTTCTCGGGAGAAGTGCATGAAGCGATTGGGAAACGGTAACTCCAATCATAAGGACTTCATCTGGTACATCCTCAAACAGAACGAGAAGTACAATCTCAAGCAAGACGAAATCATCGTCAACTCTGCGCTCTTCATTGTTGCTGGAAGCGAGACCACGGCGAACCTTCTCTCGGGTCTCATTGCTCGCTTGATCTGGAATCCAGACAAGTACAAGAAGCTCGTGGACGAGATCCGCGGAGCGTTCAAAGACGAGTCCGAGGTCGTCTATGAAAGCCTCAGCAAATTGACGTACCTTAATGCCTGCATCGAAGAAGGCCTGCGTATCCACCCACCTGTTCCGACCGGTCTACTTCGCACCGTGCCCAAAGGAGGCGACACCATCGACGGCCACTGGGTTCCAGAAAGCACATCAGTAGCCGTCGGTAGCTGGGCAGCCTCACACAACCCTGTCAATTTCCGAGATCCCGACTCGTTCATTCCCGAGCGTTATTTAGACAAGTCGTACGACACCGACTACAAGAAAGCTGCGCAGCCTTTCAGCTTGGGACCGAGAGGATGCATTGGCCGACATCTGTCGTACATGGAGATGCGTCTGATCTTAGGTAGGCTATTGTGGAACTTCGACATCGTGTCGACGGACGGTGCATGGCAGTGGGACCCTGCTGGGGAGATGAAGAATATGATCGGTATGTTGCCATTGCTCGTGTGGGATACGAACAGTGCTAACACGAGCGCAGCATACATGACCTGGGAGAAACCAGACTTGAACACCAAGGTGAAGCTTGTCAAGCGATAGACAGCGCTCAGATCCGAGAGCGGGCAGTCTTGTTTGGTGTCGTCCGAGAATTGTAGCTAGCCGTGTGCACTTCAAAGCAAACTATCACCGCTATGAACATGGACCTCATGTACCAATCGAGCTCCATTCACGTCACCGGTGTTGTTGAGTACTGTCTCCAGCGGCAAGAGCAACAGGGACCTCTTAGTATCAGAGTCAGTGCTTCAGGCCGAAGTTGACCCTGCGGACACATGAGCAGACAGCGAGGACTCCTAGGTGCAATGAGTACTTTGACCATGACATGATACCATTGCTGCAAATGTGCAATGTCTTCACGGGGCAAGCGGCGAGGTATATGGGAAAGAGGACCACGCAGTTGGGTGCTCATATATCTTTATTCGTTATATGTAGTTCGCTCAGTGGCTTTCATGCACATCTCCATATGATCATCACAGTATGGGTGTTGGTCTCGGTAGTAATGATTGCGACCGGACAGCTCCACAGCCTTACCCCATAGCTTCTCCCCACCAGCGCCATTGGTAACCTCGCTCAAGGGCTTGCCGTCACCGACGCTTAGTCCGCCTTTGTCATGTCCGTCAATGAGCATGAGGACCGTCTCCGAGATCTTCTCGATCGGCACGAACACATCGTCGGAGAAGGTCGCCCAGGCCGAAGGGTCGAGGAGGTTGGTCTTGACAGTGCCTGGGCAGATGCAGTTGACCCTGGCATTGATGGTTTTGTCTTGGTAGTAGAACGGTGCGATGCTGCGCATCAGACCGACGACACCGTGCTTGGCTGCGCAGTAGGAAGGCGAGACCTGACATCTGTAAAGGCCGCCAACGGAAGCCGTCATGACGAGGACCTTGTTGAGGCTGTTCGTCGACTGCCTGAAGTAGTGCTGAGCCAGCCAGCTGGTGTTGATGACAGACTTCAGATTGATATCGACCACAGTCTGGTCTGGCGGCGGAGGAGGCTTGCCTTGCTCATGTACGTCGTAAAAGTTGAAGCGTTCGACGATGCCAGCGTTGGCAAACACAAAGTCGATTCGTCTGTCGGCGTCGAAGATGTTCTGGAAGATTGTTGCCAGAGAGTCGTAGTCCAGTACATTTGTCTTGTGGAAGGTCGCATTTTCCACGTCCTCCAATGGAGGTCGCAGGTCGAGTAGATGGAGTTTCCAACCTCCTCGATTTGCAAGAGCCTTGGCGACCGCAAGGCCCATACCACTGGATCCACTGTTGTACTGTCAGTGACTGACTGACGGTTTGAGGTGGTGAAGGTCGACTCACCCAGTGATTAGAGCGCTCTGGGTAGACGACGCCATGGGATACGACGTCCAGCCTTAGCGACGCGGTGGTAGTTGAACGGTCCGACCCTGTTGTGCTGCAGTGGCAAGGCGAGGCTGATCCACACGGCAGCGAAGGCAGTCGTCGTACCGTAGATGGCCGCAGCACTGTAGAGAACCTTGGTGCCGAACATCGTCGCGGTTTGGGTGGTCTCGACTCGCGAGATATCCTGAGTAATTGAACCTTGGTAGAGAAGAAAGGACGTGCACTGCACTTGCTGCTGGATAACGATGTAGCACACGGAAGTAGTTGAGCGGAGAGTTCTGAATGGTTTGAGGAAGAGGAAAAAGAACAGCCTACCGTTCAGCGAGGGAAGGCGAGGTACTTGTTCATCCGCCTGACTTCTGCCAGGGGGAAGGTCACGAGTACTTGCGTGCGGGGTAAGCTCATGAAACGCTGCGTACGAGCTCTAGAAGGAAGTGAGCAACGCGGAGCTTGTGGTACGTACTGGTACGTACCTGTATTGACTGTGTAGTGGTTGGATGGTGGTGTTGATAGAGTGTGAGGCCTTACTGCATCTGGACTGGGAGCTATGGCCATCTCAGGAAAGCTGGAGTCCGGGGGCGGAGAAGAATGTGGAGGAGATATTCTAGGCAGTATCACGTGCAGTTTCACGTGCACAAAAGCCAAGTGAAGTCGGGCTCATCTTTCGCCGCTCCGAAGTTCTGCCTTTCTCCCTCCCTCGCACAACCGAATCAGCTTCTCCCAGGAAAAGGACCTCCAACCTCCTCACCTTACTCATGCTATGCAGCTCTCCCAATGCTCGCCATGGTTCACGCACTGCACGAGGTACCCGCAGAGCACCATGCGCCTTGACAGCTATCCGCATAGGCGCTGTTCTGCTAGGTAACATTTTCTTGACCCCGAATGTCCCTGTAACACTCAAGATCCCCCTTCATTCTGAGCCTAGTCAATACCATATCCTGCAAGTTGCTCAGTGACCGCAATGGGTGCCTTCTCCTTCAGCAAAGATAACCTCCCCAAACAGCTTGTCATCAACAATGAATACGTGGAGTCGAAGAACAGCAAGAAACTCTCCGTCTACAACCCAAAGAATGGCGAGCTAATCGCAGACGATGTTCCCTTGGCCGGCGAGCAAGATGTCGACGAGGCTGTCGCGGCGGCAGAGAAGGCGTTCCCGGCATGGAAGAAGACACCGCCGACCAAGCGAAGAGACATGCTTAACAAGCTTGCCGATCTTCTGGAGCTACATGGCAAAGAGCTCGGTGAGCTGACGAGAATCACCCTGGGCGCGCCCTGGGCCAGCTTCGGCTCCTTCGAGATCAACATTTGCGCGGAAACGCTGCGGTACAACGCTGGCTGGACGGACAAGTTCGCAGGCGAGTCGTACCCCCAGGAAGACGGCTTCATCAAGATCGTGCGCAACGAGCCGCTGGGCGTGACTGCTGGTATCATTCCCTGGAATGGGCCTATTGCAAATGTTGGTCTCAAGGCCGGTCCAGCACTGGCGACTGGCAACTGCTTCATCCTCAAGCCTTCTGAGAAGACTCCATTCGCCGCGCTTGCTCTTCTGCCGTTGATCAAGGAGGCTGGCTTTCCACCCGGCGTCTTCCAGGTTCTCTCTGGCGACGGCTCGACCGGTGCTCTATTGGCCAGCCACATGCGTGTGCGTAAGGTCTCCTTCACCGGTTCGATCCCTACAGGCAAGAAGATCCAAGAAATGGCGTGCAAGTCAAACCTCAAACGAGTTACTCTCGAGCTCGGTGGCAAGTCGCCTGCTGTGGTGTTTGATGACTGCAATCTTGACAACGCTGTCACCTGGACCGTCAACGCGATCACCGGCCACTCCGGACAAGTGTGCTTCGCAGCCTCTCGGGTCTACGTGCAAGAAGGCATCTACGACAAGTTCATCGAGAAGTACAAGACCATGTTCCAGGAGCGAACAAAGGCTGTCGGTGACCCCGACGAAGCGTCAACCCTTATCGGGCCTCTTGTAGACGAAGCACAGTTCAAGCGAGTCACCGGCTTCATCGAGCGAGCTAACGACCAGAAAGCCGGCACTCTGCTTACTGGTGGGGCGAGGATAGGCGACAAGGGCTACTTCATCGAGCCTACTGTCTTCACGGACGTCAAGGCCGACTCGGAGATTCACACACAGGAGATCTTTGGGCCGGTATCTGTGGTGCGTACGTTTAAGACGGAGGAGGAGGTCATGAAGATGTCGAATGAGACAGAGTTTGGCCTGATGGCTGGCGTCTTCACGCAGGACATCAACAAGGCTATGCGGATAGCGAGCGAGTTTGACAGTGGCATGGTTGGTGTCAACTGCATCAGCTTGATGATGACTCAGGCACCGTTCGGAGGGTCAAAGCAGTCTGGTGTAGGACGGGAGAGTGGCATTGCTGCATTGAGAGCCTTCACTGGTGAGTACACCCAAGTATGTGATACGTGTTCGAGCTCTAAACTGACAATACATCCTTTGCCAAGAACTCAAGACCGTCATGATAAATATGAATTATTAACGGAGCAGAAGACGAGACATTTACATAGAAGGCAGTGCATTCTGGCAAGGCGAAGAGCCCGTTATGTCGTTGTCCACCTCAATGTTGAAGACTACTGTGTTTCTGCCTGAGGCTCGTAAATCTGAGTGTTCGTTTCTCCGTCTCGTCTCGTCTCGTCCATGTTTGCACTCCCATCAACATCACAGCCTCTCCATCACGTACTGTTCGCACGTACCCACAATGTCGATCTGTTGGACTGCTTCACTCATATCCATCGGCATGCAGTCCGAGCTGGCCCTACGCCGTTCGGGTACCCTCTCCCGGACACGTCTTGCATGATGGACGACTGCAGCCAGCCGCATTACCGTGCTCTTTGCCCCGCATACAACTCTACGACTTAGCCATGGATCTAGACATGTATGTTTTGCCTTTGCTTCTACGGACGGCAAACGGGCATGGCACCCATGTTCTGTAGGTGGCCGAGGACTCAAGCACGCGGTAGCTTAGACGCGCCGCGAGTAAGTGAAGCGTTTCTTCCACGCCTATCTGGACCAGCAAGATTTGATACTGCTGCGGCTCTTCTGTTTACTACTGTTTCTCTACACTTTCATACCTCGCCCGACCTCTTGTCGACTCTCTCCAAGCCGCCACTCACATAGCATCAACATGCATCAGGCAGACGGCCTTGAGCCTTCCAGCGGGCAGTCGCATATGCCAAGCATAGTCAATGGCCTCAATGGCATCTCGCATAACTACAACTACCCGGAGCAGACACCAGAGGGCCCATACCAGGTGCTCGATCAGTACCACAGCAAACCACGGAAGTTGCGAGTAGCATGCGTGGGAGCTGGAGCATCAGGGTTATGCCTGGCCTACAAGATGGAGAGGATGTTGGAGGCGGGTAGCTGGGAATTGACCTTGTTCGACAAGAACAAGCAGTTTGGCGGTACCTGGTACGAGAACACATACCCAGGTGTGGCGTGCGATATCCCAGTGAGTCCAATCAACGACAAATTTGGTCAAGAGGGGAGCTGATCAGGCCAGAGCCATGCCTATACATTCACATTCGATCCCAAACCAGATTGGTCCCATTTCTTCGCCTATGGCGAGGAGATCCAGAGATACTTCGAAGGTTTCGCGGAGAGGTATGGAAGCAGAAAGTACATGAAGCTCAATAGCAAAGTGGTAGAATGCCGGTGGGACGAAGACCAGGGCATCTGGAAGCTGTGGGTATCGCCATCATTGCCCAGCAAGGCTGAGCTGACAAGCTTTTCAGCATCATCGAGGACCAGACCAACGGCAACAAGTGGGATGACTGGGCGCACGTAGTTGTCAACGGTACAGGCATCCTTAACAACTGGAAATGGTACGAAACTATTAGCTACAACCCCGATTTTTGACATGCGCTGACCGTTATACCCAATTGTTTGCAGGCCCGACATCGAAGGTCTGCACGACTTCAAAGGGCCACTGATGCACAGCGCAAGTTGGAACCACGGCGTCGAGCTCGACAACAAGACAATCGGCGTTGTCGGCACTGGCAGCACAAGCGTGCAGATTGTGCCCCAGCTACAGAAAATCGCCACCCAAGTGCAAGTCTACATGCGGTCTCCAACTTGGATCAGCCCGCCTTTCGGTGGCGGCGCCCTTACGACCGTGCAGAAAGGGCAGGATGTGGACCCAGGCATGAGGCAGTACAAGTTCTCGGAGGAGGACATAAAGCGGTTCAAGGAGGACCCGGAGTTCCACCTCAATTTCAGGAAGAGCATAGAGGCTGAGATCAACGGTGAGTCGTTTCACTTCGTCGAGTATTCTCAAAATGGGGACTGACAGCTGCGGCAGGTCTTTTTGGCATGTACAAGCAAGACTCTGAGCTGTCACACACCTTCCGACAAGTCATCACAGACGAGATGAACCGCCGAATGGGACCAGGGCACGAGGAGCTCAAGAAGTTCATCATTCCGAAGTGGGCGCCTGGCTGTCGCAGAATTTCCCCCGGAGACGGCTATCTCGAGGCGCTAGTACAACCGAACGTCGAACCAGTCATGGTCGGCATCGAGAAGGTTGTACCCGAAGGCATCCAGACGACGGACGGCAAGGTACACAAGATGGATGTATTGATCTGCGCAACTGGCTTCCAGGTCGCTTTCAAGCCTGCATTCAAGGTCATCAACGGTGCTGGCAAGACTGTCGACGAAGACTGGGTGAACGGACCGAACCTCTACATGGGTGTCTCTGCTCCTCGCTTCCCGAACTACTACACCATCGTCGGCCCTGGCGCCACTTGGTCTAACGGCACACTACTCCCATCCATCGAGACGACCATCGAGTACTCCGTGAAAATGATGAAGAAGATCCAGACCGAGCATATCAAAGCGATCGAAGTCCAGCAAGAAGCTGTCGATGAGATCTATGCTCACTTTGACGAGTTCCACAAGACGACGGTCTGGCAAGAAGAATGCAGGTCATGGTTCAAGGATGGCAAGATCAAGAACCGAATATATCTCTGGCCTGGCTCGACCATTCACTTTCTAAAGTCGATCAAGGAGCCGAGGATGGAAGACTACAACATCAGACGGCGGTACAAGAACAGGTTTGCCTACTTGGGTAATGGTAAGACTGCACCTCTGCCGGATGTGGGAGGAGACATGCTGACCCTTCTTCTTACAGGCGATGTGAAAGCGACTGCGAGTAGAGATGTGAAGGGGCTGAGCACATACATGAGGAGTTCAGACTATGACTGGTCTGTTGACTGAGGGCTGAACAGCTTAGATCATAGCGCAGAGCGAAGACGTCTCTGGCCACCATCGCACGTTTCCGGCATCTGTAGGCGTCTCGGGCATGGGCGGTGGCGTTGGTATCGTACGAGCAACGGCACAACTACCACCAAACTACACGCAGAGTCCGGACTGTTCGCTTGATCCCGGTGCAATTGCAACGGGGACTATGTGACTATGCACTACCAAACATTCCGTCAACCGTTCATGATGCCTCCCATGGGTGGACTTGCAAAGTTGTGGACTTGCATTCTCCCTCTGGGTGGAAAGCCATCCAAGTCGCTCCCAGCATCTCCCGAACCCGAATGCCACCTGCTCCAATCATCCTCAGTGGGCAAGGTAAGGAAGCCCAAACCGTCAAATTCACTATTGTCGTTGATGCCAGGCATCTCAGTCATCGACGGCATGGGCGGGAAGTCGTTACCGCCCAAGTTGCCAGTCATCCAATCGTTACGCCTCCCTGACGTGGCCATACTCGAGTCGTCTGGAGTGGGCAGCATTGGATGGGTTTGGAAATTATCGTTGCCGTGTACGTTCGGCCATCCTGCGCTCGAGCCTTCGGTGCGTGGCGTGACCATCACAAAGTCTCCGTGATGCTGCAAAGGCTGCGACATGACACTGTGCACGTCGCTAGCATCGCTAGCTCTGTGCTGGCGAGACGAGATGGATGGTGGGATCATTGCCGCTTTCGGTCTCTTGGAGCGGCTGGTCTGCCTACGCTTCACTGTAGGGCGGTCATCAGTGTTTTCGATTGCGGTGCTATCTCGCCGCGCTGGGACAGACGAGGTCTGCGTGGTGAACGTCTTGCCTGGGCTGATGGGACCCCCCCTGAGTTCAATCATGACTGCATTCAGCACGGCCGCTTGGCGTTCAGCGGGCTGGTAGCCATGAGCCATGTCTTGCATTGCAACGTGCAGCACCTCTAGATACTGCATGTTGTTCGTCCTGTCTGCCGCGTCCGGAATGTAAGCCAATGCTGCAATCAGCGCGGTTGCCGCTGTCCCCGCGTGCTGCATGCCGATACAAAAGATCTGCTTGCCGTCGAACCGCTGCCTGTGCTGCCAGAAAAGCCGCGCCATCGCCACTGCTGACTTGGTGCAAATTGCTCGACTGGCCTTCGAGAAGTGACTGTCGAGCGCGCTTATGCTAGCATCTTCCATCTCCGGGCTGTTCGGGTCGTCGTAACGTGCGAAAGGCCGGTGAAGTAAGATAAGCACTGCATGGTACTGCTGATGCAGAAGATAGAAGGAGTATGGCGCTGACACACGGTTCTCCTCGGTGTAACGGAGATCCTGTGGGAGGCGAGCGAGCCAGTTGTGAAGCTCACGGTCAATGGCTGCCATACGGAAGTAGGCAGATTGGTCGGGACTTTGGAGTAACTCGGTCTGTTTGCGATGCTCTGGATTCTCAACGATCTTGCCGGCGATCTCCATTAGGTCTATGAGGGCTTCGTATATCCGAGTATTGAGGCTCTTCTCAGGCCCAGCGGGCTTGCAGGTCCCGAGTCGCTCGAATTGGTTGGCGAGCGAATATATCTCCAGGTCAGCTGTCTTCATCGTGGTAGGTCGGCCCAGAAAGAGAGACCAGTAGCGATCGTATATTACGCAAGCCCACAACGTCATCCTTCTGATGTCAATCTCACGCTCCGGCATGCCGGACTGCCTGCTGTCCAGATGAAGTCCAAGGTCGTAGGCCAGCCTCATGGCCATGCCAGCATACATCCAGCCCACGTTATCTCTGCCAACCCCCACTTCAGAGTCGCCAAGAATCAGCAAGGCCGCTACCGAAGGTATGCCACCGGGCCGCTCAAGCTCGAGATCGAGCATGTATTTGGCTTCTCTATGCAGTGTGCTCTCTCGGTCGGGCACCGCAATTCGTTGCATGTCTTGTCTCGATTTGTCGGCAAAACGGTAGCCCATTGCCAGGATGCAGATGTGCAAGAAGCCTGAGTAGAACTGCGTCTTCCCGTTCTCTCGGTCTTCATTGAAAGCGTCTTCGTGCACTACGTGAAGGACACCGTTATAGTGCTGCCAGAACAGCTGCATCAAATAATCGTGCGTCTCCAATGGAAGCGTACGAATGATCTTCTCGGCTCGCCGGGCTTGCTCCTGGGTCTCGCGGCTGCTCTTTGAGTCGTCCACCTCGAGCTCTGAGTATATATGAGAATTGACGGTGGGCCCGAAGTACCTCAGACGGCCGCTGATTTGATCAAAAGACAGGTGACCACGCGTGGACAACAAGCGGCTGACCAGGCCTTGGTTCTTATCATCGATTGGCGTACCGTGAGTTGCTTCCGGCTCATTGCGGTCTCGTTGCCCTTCAATACTTGCGGTAGAGCCCATGTGTGAGCCTTCAATGGCATCTTCTGGCACACTCTCTGGGCTTGCTTCTTCTGGGATGGCTTGCTCCTGATTCTGGGAAGTCTGCTGCTGTTGAGTTTGGGTCGAACGGGCTGGAGATCCTTCGCCGTCGGCATGCAAGCTGCCCCTCGTGGTCTTTGGTGGGTAAACAACAGGTGGTGGTTCCGCCCCACGCTCTCTGAGCATTGACTCGAGCACGGAAACGCGGTCGGT
>JAKLLW010000500.1:0-31673 GCA_022814695.1 Neocatenulostroma microsporum
TTTGGCGGCACAGATGGGATTGGCTGGATGGAAGCGTATCCGTACGCCATGGCGAATCTACTGAGCACCGTGCTGCTCTTCATCGAGGCAATACTAGTACACTACGGTCTAGAAGAAACGCTCAAAGGCGCAAGACCGCTGGAACTCTCCGCCCTTAACCCCGTAACAGTCGTCAAGTCGGGCTACGACCAACTCATGACCGCGAAGAACCGGGGCTACCGTCTAGTCCAAGAAACCCAGCGCCAAAGCCAAGGCCTGCTTTCAAACAACGACCGCTCCTCAATGGAAATGGACCGCTTAGCAACGAACGGCGAGAAACTCGACCCTCCGCGACCAATCCAAAGACTGCCTTTCCGACGAATATGGACATCCAACGTCCTGTGGACGCTCGTAAGCATAGCAATCTTCGACTTCCACATGGGCGCCTTCGCCAATCTGTGGATCTTATTCCTGGCGACTCCGAGAGAGTTTATCCCTGGGATCTCTGACGCACCACCTGACGCCTCGCCCCCGGCGCCAGTCAAAGACGAACAATTCTTGACACCGAGAAGCGCCTTCAAATTCGCCTCCGGTCTCGCTTTCCCTCCCCCTACTATCGGGTTTGCGATGGCTATCATCGGTTTCATCGGCGTCGCTTTGCAATTCGTTCTCTACCCTTACGCCAACTCCCGCTTTGGCCTCATGCGATGCTTCCGCGGATCCTTGTTCCTCTTCCCAGCAGCTTACTACCTGGCACCTTACATCGCTCTCCTCCCCTCCGCCTCTCCACCCCCGGCTGCAGCAAGCGGATGGAAAGTCTGGAGTGGGATATCCTTCGTCCTCTTCCTGCAAGTCTCCGCCCGCACTTTCGCGCTCCCGGCCTCTATCATCCTCCTCAATAACTCGTCCCCGCACCCGAGTGTGCTGGCGACGATCCACGGAATAGGCCAAGCTTGCTCCGCTACCTTCCGCACCCTCGGTCCCATACTCGCAGGTTACTGGTATGGTTTGTGGACGGAGCGAGGGATTGTAGGTATGGCGTGGTGGATTGTGGGATCCGTCGCGGCGCTCGGGTGTATCGCGAGTTTCTGGGTCCGAAATGGATCCGGACATGAAATATTTCTGCCAGGAGAAGAGGGGGAGATGAAGGAAGGGGAGACGGGGGGTGGGAGTGGAGATGGGAGGTGAGGTGAGGGAGTGGTTTTGCCTTTTGTGAAGCGAAGGTTTGTGAAGAACAAATTTGTATATTGGTGTATAGCCTACAATCCTCCCAAGAGGCTCTCACCCAAGGCTTGATGCCAGCTCCTCTTATCACTATTGTTCTCATTGCTTACTATCAGGCGCTAACGTTGGCGTCGCGGGTAGGCTTCGGTGCCAACGTGAGGCTTGAGGTGGCCGATTTGGCAAGGACCATGGAATGTCTGGCCGCGAAGGGCACCTCAAGGGTCCTACAGGAGCACCCGGTTGCACTTCCAACTTAGGCCGGCCTGCTGTAGATGATGTAGAAGAAGCGATCAAGGCCTTGGCTGGGCAGTTGGCACGACACTATGAGGCGACGAAGAATGCCGACGAGCGGTTTCGTAGGCTCATAGATCAACAATGGCGGTGATGTGGACTGCTCCAGACTCCAATTGTACCCCCAGATGATGTGCGGGATGTAAGTGCAGATCACACGTGGGTATGCTGACGGGCATGTGAAACCGAAAAGCTAAAGTTGGAGAAGTGTAGGCAAGGGCTGGAAGCTGGCTGTCGGGTACGCTTTTCCACTCGACCCAACGAAGCTACATGTACGGGGTACGTACCCTTGCGACTCCCGACATCACCTCTAAGCTCGGTGGCTTGGGACATGGTATATTGTGCCCATGGGGCCCCGCAACATTGTGGGAGGGCATGTGCTCTTCGCTTTCAATTATTTCCTTTGGGTGCTCTCGAGGAGTCATTACCTATCCTTGCGCATCACCGCAGTTTCAGGGAGGCCGCATGAACCCTGAAATCTAAAGTAGACGAAGACCACAAGCACGTGAGCGCCGGCGCCTATCACAATGGACGACAAGATGTCTGTCTCCCACGAAGAGCACGTCCCTGGCGGGGAGGGCATGCATGCCGTCCACCACGAACACACAACCGACATCGAACTCCACCACGACAGAGTCGCTCCAGAAGCCGTTGGCGGCCACCAACGCGAACTCCCGAAGAACTACTACCGCAGTCCAGCCTTCATCGGCACAGTCGTAGCCACCTGCCTAGCGAACATCTCGGGATACCTTGGCTGGGTCTTACCAGCCAATACTCTATCTCTCATTGACGTCGCTCTCGGACCTTCAGCGAACGTGATCTGGCTTGCCGTTTCATGGGAGGCGGGCTTCGCTGTTGGATTCCTTTGGGTCGGTCGTCTGTCAGGTGCCAACATAATACCTATAACCCCCATCCGAGACATGCGCTGACAGTTGCAGACATCTTCGGTCGACGATGGTTCTTCACAGGCGCTTCCCTGCTCGCAATCCTGGGAAACATCATTGGTGCATCTGCTCAGAGCATCGAAATGCTGATAGCCACCAACTGCATCAACGGCCTTGCCGCGGCTGGACAACTCTCTTTCAACGTCGTGCTTGGTGAGCTGGTGCCGAATAAGCATCGTGGTATCTACAACGCTATCGTGCTGTCGACGAGTTTGCCATTCGCTGTGTTTGGCCCACCGATCGCTAGGGCCTTCTACGAGTATACTGCCTTGACGTTTCGATGGTCTTACATTCTTGGTGTAGGTGAAGTCCGAGCAACATCGTCGCATTGCTCGTTCAGTTTGCTGACAGGGTTGTTCCCAGGTGATTGTCAATACCATCGCTGTGGCGCTATACTACTTCTTCTACCACCCGCCATCGTACGAGCAGCTGCATATCGACGGCAAGTCGATGTTGAAGCAACTAGCGAGCTTCGATTGGATCGGTTCTGCGCTGTTCACGGCAGGCTTGACCGTCTTCCTTATCGGTCTTAACTGGGTATGTCTCGCATCCTGATCATCTAATCCCATGTCAGAAGCCAAATATACTAATGACATATGGATATAGGGCGGCTCAGTGTACCCATGGAAAGACGCCCACGTCCTCGGAGCCTTCTTCGCCGGCATAGCCACTCTAGTCCTCTTCTGCTTCTGGGAGGCGTATTGTGGCCTCGACTATCCCATCATGCCCATGCGGCTCTTCAAGAATTTGAAGTACGACGCCATTGTTGCCTGTGCATCCATCGGCGCTATGGTCTACTACAGCGGCACAGTCATCTGGCCCACGATGGCAGGAGCTTTGTACACGACCTCTGTAAGCGAGGTGGGCTGGCTCAGCTGTTCTATTGGAGGTGGATTGCTTCTTGGACAGATCTCTGCTGGCATCGGTGTAACGTACCTGCCTCGTATGAAGTGGCAGATGACGATTGCAGGAGTGTTCCTGACGGCTTTCATCGGTGCCGTGGCTTCTTCGACGGCCGGATCGCAGGCAAGGACTACCGCCTTCCTTATCATCGGGTGCGCGGCGGCCGGCTACGTGGAGAATCTCACACTGTCGACTATGGCACTGGTATGGGAGCCGGACGATATCGGCCTCGTCGCAGGTGTGATGGGCGCCATCAGAACGGCGGCCGGAGCTTTAGCAACCTCTATGTACAGCAGTATCCTCGCCACGGAGTTGACGACGTACCTCCCAAAGTACGTCGGACCAGCAGCGGAGCAAGCTGGACTTCCATCGTCCAGTCTTCCGGCGCTGCTTACGGGAGTAACTTCCGGCAGCTTTGACGGTGTGCCTGGCATCAATGCAGCTGTACTAGCAGCTATTGGCGCTCCGGTCAAGCATGCTTACTCCCTGGCTTTCCGGACAGTGTTCTTGTGCACGCTGCCGTTTGGGGGTATCTTGCTCCTTGCAGCTATCTTCTACTGCCCGAATGTCGAGGACTACATGACTGACGAGGTGGCGAGGAAGTTGCAAGGGGTTGAGCATGCGCCAAGGGTGCCAAAGAAGGTGGAAGACGCAGAGTCGCAGCTGAAGTAGGGCAAGCACGTATGCCGACTGGTCGTCTGCGTCTGGGAATGAGCTGTGCGTTGTATGTATCAATACCACCATGAATACCGCTCGTCTGTTGCTTCTAGTGTCACTCACGTATCCTGAAGTAGACCAATGATTGGCGCGCCAACTTCGCAGCAGACTTTGTTCAGACTTTACAGTTCTACGAGTCTGAAGAGCCGAAATGATAATGAGGAAGAGTACCGATGAGTATGCGTTACAGGCATCAAAACGAACCTATCGAGCAGCATTGCTGATCCGATGCGAAATCCGGTTGCGTCGCGGTGATGGAGTATCTGCTTGTCTCGGTATCGCGATACTCCTAACAGAGCTTACTATCATACGACAAGTCTACACTGCTGCACTGAATATAGCCACACAAATGCATCCAAGACAAAGGGTATATCCATATGTAACACCGCAACTCCGTGACTCCCACCATCTATCTCCCATCAGAAAGTCACCTTCGACAACATGACCACCCCGGTCCTCCCGTATCATCCTGCATTGCGCAGTTCCTGACAGGGCCTTCGCGGCGGTGCGTGTTATCACCTTGACTAGTAGCCGAGCTTTGAGTATGCCCTTACTTCAACAGGAGAAGAATAAGACCAGCCGCGGCGGCAAATACTGTGTAAAAGGACACACCACTCCTCGCCCCAGCGCCAGCGTAGGAATGCCCGGAAGAAGTAGGCGCAGAAGGAGTGTGGTAGCTCGCAGTGCTGATTGATGTCGCCGCGGTAGAGCTCGGGGCGACCACCGTCGTTGGAGTGGACGGTGAGTATATGTACGTCTGGCTGCTCTCGGCTGCGGTCGCCGGCTGACTGACGAGTGTGCTCGCCGATGGTACGATTGGGCCAGTGTAAGCCGGAGCAGAGGAATTGAACGATACCGAAGCGGTGGACGCTGGGTACGTTTGGTTGCCCTCGGCCGCGCTCGTCGGCTGACTGACGTACGTGCTTTCCGATGACACAATGCCACTGGTGTAAGCAGAAGCAATGGAGCTGTGGGAAGCTGGAGCGATGGACGCTGAGTACGTCTGGCTGCTCTCAGCTGCAGTCGTCGGCTGGCTAAAGTACGTGCTCGTGGGTAAGTCGATGGAGCTGGTGTAAGCCGAAGCAATAGAGCTGACGGCAACTGGAGCGGTGGATGCTGAGTATGTCTGGCTACTCTCGGCAGTGGTCACCGGCTGGCTGGCGTGCGTACCTGTTGAGGGCAGAATGGAGCTGGTGTATGCCAGAGCGGTGGAGCTCACGGAGACTACATAGGTCTGGCTGTTCTCGGCCGCGGTCACTGGTTGGCTGGCCTGCGTGGCCGCCGACACCACGATAGAGCTGGTGGAAGCTGAAGAAGTAGGATTGACGGAGCCTGGGTAGGTCTCGCCGCTCTCGACTGTAATCGTCGGCTGGCTGACGTACGTGCTCGCCGATGACACGATCGAGCTCGTATAAGCCGGAGCAGTAAACGATACTGGGGCGGTCGACGGCAAGTAGCCCTGGCTGCTCTCAGCCGCAGTCGTCGGCTGGCTGGTGTATGTGTTCGCCGATGCGACGATAGAGCTAGTGTATATCGCAGAGCTGGACGGGACTGCAAAAGTCTGGCTGCTCTCAGCTGCGGTCGTTGGCTGGCTGGCGTACGAGCTCGCCCATGCCCCGATGGAGCTGGCATATGTCGCGGATCCGACGGAGACTGCGAAAGTCTCGCTGCTCCCAGCGGCGGTCAGTGGCGCGCTATCGTACGTGTCCGTGGATGATACCATTGGGCTGGTGTACCCCGGAGCAGTAGAAATGACAGGTACTGGAGCGGTGATAGTATAGCCCGGAATGGTCAAAGTAGTCGGTGCCGGGCACGGGTAAGTCTGGCCGTTGTGGGTGATCGTAGTCTCGGTCGAGACGTAGGTAGTGCTTGGCGGGATGACCATGCTGGTGTATGATGGGGCGCTTGTTGATGCGGCTGGGAAAGGAGCGGTGCTGATCGGCCTCGTGACCTTCATACGGGGATTAGCGATTGGTTCGGAAGTCATATAATGAAGGTGACTTACGGTGCAATCTGTTGAACAACTGATGACCAAAGTCGTAGCGCTCGAAACACTCGTAGTTTGACCGTTGACGACAACGTTGGTCGCGCTCGGACAGAATGTGGTATAGATGCTGCTGTACACCTCGGTAGTGTAGTGCGTCGTTTGAACAGGAGCCGGGCTCACTACCACGGGCGCGCCACTCGATGGCGCGGTGATAGCTGATACGCCTGTGCTGTCCGACACTGGATCGGTACTAGCAGCCGGCGTGATAGTGGCTTCGCTTATGGTCAAATGCGTAGGCGAAGTGACAATGTAAGTCTTGCTGTCAATTGTCAAAGTCGTAGCGGATGGACAGTATCTACAAGCCAATGTCAGCCAGTTGCATCGATTACACGGTCTGTGAAGTAGTGGTACGTACGTCGTAAAGGCCGTCTCAACCTCAGTTGTCACAGCGGTTTCGACCTCGGTGGTGTAGGCCACACCACCAGTAGGAGTCATACTGGGTGTCGAGCTGTACGTCGAGCTCGCCGTAGACAGCAGCGAGATGGTCAGGTGCGTAGCAGAAGTGACAGTGTAAGTCTCGCTGTCTATCGTCACAACCGTCGGCGAAGGGCAGTACCTGAACACAGCATTAGCATTGGCTCAAAATACGGCGTGGAAGTACGGATTCGTACGTCGTGTAAGCAGTCGCTCCCACAGTGGTTGTAGTAGCCTCGACCGCAGGCGACGAAGCTGATTCGACCTCAGTCGTGGATACTGCGTCGCTTGTAGACGCCGGTGTAGGCTGGGAGCTCGCGCTAAAGGTGGACATGGGCGAGATAGTAAGGTGAGTAGGCGAGTCGACAATGTAGGTCTGGCTGTTGTACGTTAAGGTCGTCGGAGTTGGGCAGTACCTGAGCACAGCGTTAGTACTCGTTTCAAATACATTACAAGAGGCAATGGTTCATACGTAGTGAAAGCCGTCTCAACCACAGTCGTAGTCGTCGGAGTAAGTGCCACGTTCGCGGTGTAGACCACAGTTGCTGTAGACGCTGCCGGAATCATCAGGCTCGTAGCAGAATCGACAGTGTAGGTCGTGCTGTCGATCGTTAAGGTCGTCGAGGACGGGCAGTATCTGAGCAAGATCGAATGTTAGTGTCTAGTTCAATGACGACAACGGGAGGATGAGCCTTACGTCGTCAGCGCAGTCACGATCTCCGTAGTGTAAACCGTTTGCTCCGCAGGTGTACCTGTAGACGTAGAGATCGGGCTGTAAGTAAAGTTCGATGGAGTATACGGCGGGATAGAAAGAGAGCTTTGGCCGTTGGTGTTGGTGCAGTTTTGGCTGGTCGCTGGATACGGAGGCGATACGTTCCACGGGAAATTGGTGGAAGAGGTACTAGAAGAAGCAGCAGTTGGACCATTGCCGTTGGTAACGGGGTAGCTCTTACTGCTTGGCACGTTCCACGGGAAGTCGGTGGAGCCTGAGAAAGTGCTTGCGGAAGCCGTCGGGATGTAAAGTGAGCTTTGTCCATTGGTGTTGGTGCAGTCTGTGCCAGCCGCACAATGAGATGATGTGACCGACGGGAAGTCAGTAGAGAAGGTACTGACTGGGACAGTCGTGGAACTCTGGCTGATGTCATCGGTAGAGGTCCGACTGCTTGGTACGTTCCATGGGAGGTTGGTGGAACCCAAAGAAGCACTGCCCGAAGCCGTGGGGACGTATAAGGAGCTCTGGCCGTTGGTGTTGGTGCACTCTGTGCCAGTCGCACACTGGGATGGCATAATCCAAGGGAAGTTGGTGGAAGAAGTGCTGGCTGCAGCCGTCGTGGAACCCTGCTCGTAGGCCGTGGTAAACATGTCGCTGCTTGGTACGTTCCATGGGAAGTTTGTAGAGCCCGAGGTAGCACTGGCTGAAGTAGTCGGAACATACAAGGAGCTCTGACCGTTGCTGTTGCTGCAGTTCGTGCTGGTTGAATACGAGGGCGATACGTTCCACGGGAGGTTGGTAGATGAAGTGCTCAAGTCGGTGGACGAGACTGCTGGAGCAGGCGTTGAAGTCTGACCGACGGTAATGGTGTAGTCCTTGCTGCTCGCATGTTGCGACGGTACGTTCCACGGGAAGTTACTGGAAGTATTACCAGCGGAGGTACCAGTAGGAGCAGTTGGAATGTAGAGCGAACTGTAACCGTTGGTGTTGGTGCAGTTCTTGTTGGTTGGGTAAGGAGGAGACTGGTTCCACGGGAAGTTGGTGGAAGTAGTTGAAGTTGTACTTCCAGGAGTAGGCGGCATCGAAAGAGTGCTGCTTGATGTCGTGCCGCTGCTCGAGGATGCGTCGCTCGAGTATAGGCTTGAAATCACACTGCTCGCTCCCGTAGTCTGTGTTGATGCCAGGAACGTGCTTGTTGCGGTCATGTAGGGCGCACTGCTGCTGAGTGGGCTGCTAGCAGCAGTCGTTGCTACGAGTACCGAAGTTGAGCTGGTTGTGTCCACATAAGACGCATTGCTGATGGCGCTGCTGCTCGACACCACGCTGCTGGCTGGTGTATACGGAACTGGTGCCACAAAAGACGAAGTGGAGCTCGTGAAGCTGGCATAAGGTGCGCTGCTAGAGGCCGCGCTACTCGTGGGGATGCTGCTTGATGGCCCACTGCTCGGCGCGGTCGGACCGGCAGACGTTAAGCTGGAGCCCGTTGCATTGGCGAATGGTGCTGGGCTGCTTGAGACGGTCTTGATGCTAGGGACGATGCCGTTCGAGATGAGGCTCGAGAGTACACTGCTAGGCAAGGCAGATATTGAGCTCGAGCCCGTTGCATTGGCGAATGGTGCTGGGCCGCTGGATACTGTTTTGATGCTCGGGAAGATACCGTTCGAAATAAGGCTCGAGAGTACACTGCTCGGCAAGGCAGATATTGAGCTCGGGCCCGTTGCATTGGCGAATGGTGCTGGGCTGCTGGATACTGTTTTGATGCTCGGGAAGATACCGTTCGAAATGAGGCTCGAAAGCACACTGCTAGGCAGGGCCGAGACTGCGACTGTGGAAGTGGGGCCCGTTGCGTTGGCGTACGGCAATGAGCTGCCTAATGCTATACTGCTGCTCGGGAATATACCATTCGAAATCAGGCTCGAGAGTACACTGCTGGGCAAGGCCGAGGCTCCGAGCGTCGAGCTTGAGCTTGAGCTGGTAGCATTGGCGTACGGCACTGAGTTGCTCGATGCCATACCGCTGCTTGGGTAGATGATACCGTTCGAAATGAGGCTCGAGAGTACACTGCTGGGCAAGGCCGGAGCTGCCAGCGTCGAAGTGGTGCTGTTGGCATAAACCACACCGCTGGAAGACATGATGCTCGCGGATATGCTCGGAAGCGCGCTGGTAGGCGCAGTCGGGCCTGCAAGCATCGAGGTTGAGCTGGTAGCATTGGCGAATGGTGCCGAGACTATAGATTGTGGGCTGCTAGCAGAGTTATGGTCGGATATCCAGCTCGCAAGTACACTGCCCCATCCACCAGTCGCAGGGTACAGCGTTGTGGTCCATCTATCGGGGGACTGCGTCGTGCTGACGGACACTGAGCTTGAGCTTCCGCTGGTAGCATTGCCGTACGGCGCTGAGCTACTTGATGGCGTACTGCTGGAACTACCGCTGAACGGCAGGCCCGAGACCATGCTGCTCCCCGCTGAAGGGAACATGGTCGGGCCCACAGACATCGAGCCGGTGTTGGTAGAGTTCTTCTGGGTCGGGTAAGGAGGCGGTGCATTCCATGGGAAGTTGGTAGAAGAGACAGTTGCTGCCGTAGGGAACGCCGTCAGGCCAATTGACATTGAGCCCTGGCCATTGGTGTTGGTGCAATTTTTGGTAGTCGCATACTGCGGCGGTACGTTCCACGGGAAGTTGGCGGATGCACTCGCCGGAGCAGTCGACAGAAGGCCGTTGGTGTTGCTGCAATTGCTTATCGTTGGGTAAGGAGGCGGTACGTTCCACGGGAAATTGGTGGAAGTAGCACTAGCTGTGACCATGGAAGGAGACCAGACGGTCTCTTGGCAACCGAACCCTGTGCAGGATAGGTTGTAAGTCTTTATGGGGACCATTGTCATCGCAACGGAAGAGTGGGATGCGTTGGCCGAAGGGGAGATCTGAGCGGATGGGCCAGCAGTTGTAGAGAGGCAATGGCGCGTCCCATTGTGAGTGCATGGCGCCATAGAAGCAGAAGAAACGCCAGCAGTTGTAGACAGGCAATGATGCATTCCGCTGTGAGTGCAAGCCGCCATAGCAGTAGACGAAGCGTTACCCACACCAGCAGTAGTTGAGAGGCAATGATGCATTCCACTGTGAGTGCACGCCGCCATAGCAGTAGACGAAGCGTGACTCGCACCAGCAGTTGTGGAGAGGCAGTGGTGCATCCCACTGTGAGTGCACGCCGCCATAGCAGTAGACGAAGCGTTACTCGCGCCAGAAGTTGTAGAGAGACAATGATGCATACCACTGTGAGTGCAAGCTCCGGTAGCAGTAGACGAAGCGTTGCTCTGCACGGAGGTGCCAGCAGTTGTATTGAGACAATGGTGCATCCCACTGTGGGTGCAAGCTCCGGTAGCAGAAGCATCACTCTGCACAGAGTTGCCAGCAGTTGTAGAGAGGCAATGATGCATCCCACTGTGGGTGCAAGCTCCGGTAGCACCAGACGAAGCGCTAGTCGAAGGAGTGCTCGTTGCCAGAGTACTCGCATTCTTGTAGGGAGGCGGTGCATTCCATGGAAAGTTGGTGGAAGAGGCGCTCGCTGCTGTATTGGGCGCCATCGATGGAGTATATGGCGGGATAGAAAGAGAGCTTTGCCCATTGGTGTTGGTGCAGTTCCCGCTCGTTGTCGGGTAGGGAGGCGATACGTTCCATGGCAAGTTGGTGGAAGAAGCAGTCGCTCCGATAGTGGATAGAGACCAGATAGTGCCGTGCAGCCATGTACAAGATTCGCTCCAAGTCTCCACCTGAACCCATGTGACCCCATCGGATACAATCGAAGCTGTCGTTGATGAAGTGACTGGGACTGAAGAGCCAGCGGTTGTGGAAAGGCAGTGATGGGTTCCGTTGTGGGTGCAGGCCGTCGTGGTAGCAGAAGGCGAGGCGCTGGTTGAGAGGCAGTGATTGGTTCCGTTGTGAGTGCAAGGCTCCAAAGTAGCAGACGACGAAATGACAGTTACCGTAGCCACCGTAACCACAACCGAGATGTTCGATGCTGAAGGTGTCGCCTCAACCAGAGCCCCGGAGCTAGTCGAGAGGCAATGCTCCTGTCCGGAATAAGAGCAGGCTGTTATCGTGCCCGCAGTAGCATTGCTGTATGGAGGCGTAGCTGCGGTAGTTGACACTGTAAGCACTGTGACCTCGGTCGAGACCAGAGACGAAGGGAGGACCTGGACCAATGATCCAGATGTCGTAGACAGGCAGTGCTCCTGTCCAGCATGTGTGCAAGCTGTTATCGTGCCCGCAGTAGCATTGCCGTATGGAGCCGGGGCATGGACAGAGCCGGTGGTTGTGACTGTAAGGACCGTGACCTCAAGCGAGATACTTGACGATGGCACGATATCTGCCAAAGATCCAGAAGTAGTCGATAGGCAATGTTCCTGCCCAGCATGGGTGCAGGCGGTCACCGTTGAAGACGAATCATTGGCGTAAGCCGTGGGCGTGATTTCGATCAAAGATCCGGAAGAAGTAGTTGATAGACAATGCTCCTGTCCGGCATGCGTGCAGGCGGTCGCCGGCGCTGTAGAGGAAGCATTGGCGTAAGGCGTGACTTCGACCAGCGAGCCGGAGGAAGTAGTTGATAGGCAATGCTCTTGTCCGGCATGAGTGCAGGCCGTCACTGCTGAAGTTGAAACATTGGCGTAAGGCGTCACCTCCACCAGAGACCCCGAAGTCGTCGTGGAGAGGCAATGCTCCTGTCCAGCATGAGTGCAGGCCGTCACCGCTGCCGCCGACGAAGCATTGGTCGAAAGCGGTATCAATCCTCCCGTCGGCGTGACTTCTCTCAAAACCCCAAAATTGCTCTCGAGGCAGTGCTCGCCTCCTCTATGAGCGCAGGCCGTCGCGTTGTAGCCCAAAAACGGTGCATTGTAAGAAGCGAAGGCCGTGCCGACAAGAGCGATCTCTGCGAAGAGCGTGGCCCTCATATCTGCGATTAGTAGCTCCTAGCAAGCAAGCACGTCGCAGGAAACGAGGACGGAGCGCGAGGGGGTAAGATTGTAGAAAACTGCGTGGCATCTTGGCCCAACCTACCGTGATGCCGCTCTTACGGGCGTGAGAAAAGCTAGAGATATTGCATTGGCCAACGATCTCAATGCGGCGTTCTCTGCATGAGAGCGAAGTCATTGACCATGAGCCGGCGGTCCAGATGGAAACACTAAGAAGCTCTGATTGGTGTATGCGGTGTGTTGTCGTGATGAGGCCCGATACCATGGATAGGGAAAACGTGGGCTTATAGGCAAAGTCAGCTGGGATTGAACCCTACGGTCTGAAAGAGAAGATTTTGCGGCCGCCACCTCCTGAATAGAGATATGCATCGTGGCCTTTGGGCTCTCGCAGCACTTCGAGAGGCACGAGATTATTGGTGGTCCATGTCGTGCGCGACTTTGTAGCCATGTCGATATCTTTCTCTTAGTCTCGACCTGTTCCCCTTCGTGCAGCAGAATGTCGCTCCTGCGATACTACTAAGGTATATCTGAGCGGCAGACCACGACGAGGCAACGTGAACGATGTGTTGCTGTCTTGAGGTGAGATGAGTGCTGTGTCGAAGATGGAGGGAAGTCGAGCGAAAGCCCTGTCCTCGTTTGATTCGTTCGCTTCCATATACGCTAACGTTCGGCGCCAAGCTTGTCACATATATCCTACCATGAATCAGGCGCTTTCACATGCTACTCCCCGCGAGTCATTCGAGCCTTCCCATATGCCAACTCCCACGTCTCCATCCTCCATCCTCTCTCGAGGGACATCCGACCATCCTACTGCACAGTCCTCGACACCGAGCAGTAGTTCCTTGAGCAAATCCAAACCCTCTCCGCACAGCCAAAGCCATCCGAATCTCTCAGAAAAACACTCGAGACGCTGCTAGCAACAAACCAACGATGGCAGACCGCAAAGGCGCCTACGGCACCTCCGCCTCCCAAAGCGACACCTCCTTCCGTCGCACCTGGGACAAAGCCGAGTACGCCGCCAAAGCCTCCGACCGCGAAGCCAAGATAAAAGAAGAAGGCAAAGCCCGTCATGAAGCCGCTCTGCAAGGAAAGAAATACAACTCCTACAACCGCGCTTCCACCCCTCCTGATGGGTATGCCGAGACAGAGGCACGAAAAGCGAGATTGAATGTCAGCGATCAGATTGGGAAGACGAGTATCGTTGTTGGTGGGGGAGGGCAAGGCAAGAGGGGGAAGAGCGCGGGGTTTTATTGCGATGTTTGTGATTTGACTTATAAGGATAATTTGCAGTTTATTGAGCATTTGAACTCGAAGCAGCATCTTGTTGCTACGGGTGAGAGTGGGGAGGTGAGGAGGGCGACGTTGGAAGAGGTGAGGGAGAGGTTTGAGTATTTGAAGAGGAAGAGGGAAGAGGAGAAGGAGAGGGAGGTGGTAGATTTGGGTAGTAGGATCGTGGTTGCGCAGGAGCAGTTGGATAGGGAGAGGGAGGAGAAGAGGCGGAAGAGGAATGAGAAGAGGAGGAAGACGAAGGATGGTATGGGTGTTGAGGAGATTAAGGTGGAGAATGATGGGATTATTTGTTGAGCTGGCGTAACGCTCAGCTTTGGCGGTGGCCATTGCGGCTGTGTATCTTCTTTGTGGATGGAGATGTACATTGGGTTTGACTCTTAGCGTGGCGTTGGTGGAGCTGGTCGTCCGGCCTCATGAGAAGGCTGTCCAGTAGGTGGATTTGGAGAAGCACATGCAGTCACTGCACTACAACACAGCCCGTGTATCTTCAGTCTGTTGCCTCCAGGCTGCCATTTACTGTCACTGCTTCACAAGTTTTCGTTATCTAAGATCTCTGACCTTGTACCAACCCGTCCAAACCCGAACAACAAGCCCATCCACCAATACCTACCACACCGTAACACTATTGCCGACTTGCAGAGGTGCACAACGGTCTTGCAGGGACCAGAACTACCGCCAGATTCACCGTCAGCTACCTCACTACGCGTATCACGTGTACCGCGATTGCAGCCTTACTCGGCTAATTCCGAGGCCTGCATTTCGCGTTCACCCGCGTTTCTGCGGCGGGACTTCCGCACCTCTCGAAGTGGCAGTAAACAAAGCTCGAGAGTCCAAACACTGCGTTTCTCACAAACAACAACGCCACAAGGACGGAAGTGGCAGTACGCTATTCCATTCGTTCTGATCGCATCGCGCTCACGCTGATGACAGCTCAGCGCATACCCTCGTTCAGCGTCCGATACTAACGCAGCAGCGCGACAAAAGCTCACTTCACGCGCAAGATGGACGACTCCATGGATGCTTCGGCGTTCGATGTCGATGCTAGCAGCGACTTCGAACCTGAGCCCAAGCCGGTATGTCGACTTCACACCTCTCAAGCTCTGACACGCGCTAACAACATGCAGATCGCGAAAGCAGCTGCGAAGAAAGCTCCGGCAAAGCCAAAAGCAGCGCCCAAGCCTAAGGCTGCTCCAAAGCAGACTACGCTAAAGACCACCAAAGCCGCTCCTAAGCCGAAGAAGCGCGCCAAACCCGACTCAGACGACGAGAACAGCGACGGCGACGCGAACTCGATGAACGACGAATCCCTCCTTTCGAACACTCCTCCCTCCGCCAAGAAGCAGAAGAAGGCGCCCGCAGCGAAGAAGGCAGCGAGCAAGGCCCCGTTGATGGAGGTGGAGAACGAGAGCTTCATTATGTCTACGGACGGAGCGGCAGATGCCAAACCAAAGCCAAAGGCGCAAAAGAAGGGCACATCTACGGAGCAATACCAGAAGCTCACGCAGTTGGAGCACATTCTGAAGCGTCCGGATACGTACATTGGGTCAGTGGAGTATACTACGGAGCAGATGTGGGTGTTCAACTCGGAGACTGAGCAGATGGAGAACCGGAAGGTCAGCTACGTACCTGGTCTGTACAAGATCTTTGATGAGATCCTGGTCAACGCCGCAGATAACAAGCAGCGCGACAAGAACATGAACGAGTTGCGCGTCTGGGTGGATCGGGAGAACGGCGTGATCTCGGTGAAGAACAACGGGCGTGGTATACCGGTAGAGATGCACGAGAAGGAGGGTATCTGGATTCCAGAGATGATCTTCGGCCATCTCCTTACGTCGTCCAACTACGATGATGAAGACGCCAAAACCACTGGTGGCCGCAACGGTTACGGCGCGAAGCTCACGAATATCTACAGTACCGACTTCCAACTCGAGACCGTGGATATGAAGACCAAGCAGAAGTACAAGCAGACGTGGAAGAAGAATATGAGCGACATGCGGCCCGCGAAGATCGAGAAGGTCAAGGGTGGCGACGACTACACATGCATCACATTCAAGCCAGACTTCGGAAAGTTCGGCATGAACGAAATGGATGATGACTTCGAGGCGTTGGTCAAGCGTCGCGTTTACGATATGGCTGGAACCTGCCAAGGTGTGAAGGTCTACCTGGACGACAAGCGCATCAAGATCTCTAAGTTTAAGCAGTATATGGAGATGTATACGAAAGCTATTAAGACTGAGAACATGGCCAACGACGGTACTGCGCCGGAGCAGGTCATCCTAGTAGATAACCCGCACGAACGCTGGGAGATCGGCTTTGCGGTATCGGACGGCAGCTTTCAGCAAGTGTCCTTCGTGAACAGCATCGCCACCACGCACGGTGGTACGCACGTCAACTTCATCGCCGACCAGATCTGCGACAGCCTCGAGACGATCGTCAACAAGAAGAACAAGGGCGGTGTGAAGCTCAAGAAGGCGCAGATCCGGAACCACATCTTCCTTTTCGTCAATGCGCTCATCGTGAACCCAGCCTTCACTTCCCAGACCAAGGAGCAGCTTACTACCAAGGCCAGCGCGTTCGGCAGCAAGCCGCAGGTCAGCGACAAGTTCCTAAAGGACATCGCGAAGACGGAAGCTGTAGCCAACATTCTTCACTTCGCGCAGCAGAAGGCCGACAAGGTTCTGTCGAAGTCCGATGGTAACCGCCGGCAGCGCATGAACAACAGCAAGCTTACGGATGCGAACAAGGCTGGTACGAAGGACGGCTACAGGTGTACGCTCATCCTGACGGAAGGTGATTCAGCCTCGCTGCTCGCCTTAGCTGGACGTGCTGTCGTGGATCCTGACCTCTTCGGCGTTTTCCCTCTCCGTGGTAAATTGCTAAACGTCCGCGACGCTTCCATCGACCAGATCTCGAAGAACCAGGAGATCCAGAACATCAAGAAGTTCATGGGACTACAGCACAAGAAGGATTATACCGACACGAAGAGCTTGCGCTACGGACATCTGATGATCATGACTGATCAAGATCACGACGGCTCCCACATCAAGGGCCTGCTCATCAACTTCCTACAAGTGCAGTTTCCCTCCCTGCTGAAGATCCAAGGCTTCTTACTGGAGTTCATCACCCCCATCGTCAAAGTCTGGAAAGGCGATCCCAAGGCTCCAAAAATGAAGCGTGACTTCTTCACCATGCCGGAGTACGAGGCCTGGCGTGAAGAGCCCGGGCATCAGAAAGGTTGGGATCACAAGTACTACAAGGGATTGGGTACCTCGGATACAAGGGATGCTCAGATCTACTTCGCCGACCTCGACAAGCACTTGAAGAAGTTCCACCGCATCCAGGCTGGCGAGCCGGAGTTGCTGGAGTTAGCTTTCAGCAAGAATAAGGCCGATGCGAGAAAGCAGTGGTTGGGCGAGTTCGTCCCTGGGACGTTCCTCGACATGTCGGGTACGGAGGAGATCACGATTGACTCCTTTATCAACAAGGAGTTGATTTTGTTCTCTATGGCGGACAACATGCGGTCGATCCCGAGCGTTATTGATGGGTTCAAGCCTGGACAGCGGAAGGTGCTGTATACCTGTTTCCGCAGGAACTTGAAGAAAGATGTCAAGGTGGTGGAGTTGGCTGGTTCGGTCTCTGGACTTACTGCTTACGCTTACGGCGACACGAGCTTGCAACAGACTATTGTCGGCCTGGCGCAGAACTTCGTCGGCAGCAACAACATCAACTGCCTGGAGCCCTCGGGGAACTTCGGTTCGAGATTGCAGGGTGGACAGGATGCGGCCTCCGCCAGGTACATCTACACTCGCCTGAATCCGTTTGCGAGGAAGATCTTCCATCAGACGGACGAGGCGTTGCTCACTTACAACACGGATGATGGCAAGACGATCGAGCCGGAGTGCTACATGCCTATCGTGCCTATGATCCTCATCAACGGCGCTGATGGTATCGGTACGGGTTGGTCGACCTCAATTCCGAACTACAAGCCTGAAGATGTCATCGAGAACCTGAAGCGCCGTATGGCTGCCGCTGACGGCGAGGGCAAAGCGGCGATGCAGCCAATGACACCTTGGTTCAAGCACTGGACCGGTGAGACCGAGCAAACCCGCGACGACCAGTTCAAGTTCAACGGCACACTTGAAGTGACGGGCGAGAATAGCGTCGAGATTACGGAGCTGCCTGTGCGAGTCTGGACGCAGGACTTCAAGAACAAGCTGGAAGATATCATCAAGGCTGAAAAGACGCCTAGCTGGATCAAGGACTACACTGAGTATAATACGCCGGAGAAGGTGCACTTCGTCGTCAAACTCGAGGACAGCAAGAAGGGCTCTTCTGAGGCGCAGCTCGCGGAGTTGTTCAAGCTGAGCAAGCCTATGGCGACGAGCAATTTGGTGGCTTTCGACGCGCATGGTAGAATTCACAAGTACGCTACCCCGCTGGATATTCTGGAGGAGTTCTACCAGGTGCGGTTGGATATGTACTTTAAGAGGAAGAAGTACATGTTGAGCGAGATGCAGAGGGAGTTGGAGAAGCTCACGAATCAGGCGAGGTTCGTCAATATGATTATTAGGGGGGAGTTGGTGGTCAGCAAGAAGAAGAAGCAGGTGCTCGTGGCGGAGTTGCAGAAGCTTGGCTTTACGCGCTTCCCGAAGGTCGTCGACGCCAAGAAGGAAGGGGAGTTTGAGGCCGTCGTTGAGACGGACAACGAAGTCGACGACGATGCCGATACTGCCGCTGGAGCGAGCGACTACGACTACCTTCTCGGCATGGCGATCTGGTCCCTCACTCAAGAGCGTGTCGACAAGTTGAACCGCCAGATTGGCGACAAGGAGACGGAGATTGATGTCCTGAACGCTAAGTCGCCGAAGGATCTCTGGACCGCAGACCTGGATGCATTACTTGAGGAGTGGGAGCAGCAGCTCGAGGCTGAGGCCAAGAGGGATAAGAAGGTCCGCGCTAAAGGCCGCCGTGCGAGTACCAAGCTGGGCATCAATGCCAAAGGCGGCAAGAAGAGGAAGGCGGGCGACGACAGCGACTTTGAGTCTGATTTCGAAGTTGCTAAGAAGCCTAAGGCTGGTGCTGCGAAGTCTAAAGCCATTGGTGGATTGCTGGGGATGAAGACCGAGAGTAAGCCTGCTGGTGTTTATCCTAAGGTTAATGGGGTTGAGCAGAAGCCTGTAGTAAAGGGGAGTGCGGACGTGCAGATGACGCTCGACGGGGCTTTTGAGAAGCCCAATACTGCTACGAGTAAGTTGGCCACGACGATGAAGGATGTTAGTGTCAAGCCGAAGGCCGCTGCTTCTAAGCCGGCGGCTAAGAAGAAGGTCATCTCGAACGATGAAGACGATGAGTTCATGAGTCTGGATGAGGAGCCTAAGGCTGCTCCGGCGGCGAAGGCTGGGCCTAAGAAGAGCAAGAAGGTCGTCTCGGATGATGAGGATGACTTCATGGAGCTTGAGGCGCCCAAGGCTGCTCCGGCAGCGAAGGCTGGGGCTAAGAAGTCGAAGAGGGTCGTTTCGGATGATGATGAAGATGACTTTATGGAACTTGAGGCGCCCAAAGCTGCGCCACCGGCGAAGGCAGGAGCCAAGAAGTCCAAGAAGATCGTTTCCGATGACGAGGACGACTTTACCGAGCTTGAGGAACCTAAGGCTGCTCCACCGGCCAAGGCTGCAGCGAAGAAGGCACCGGCGAAGAAGAAGGCTGTTCCGGACGATGAGGACATGGATGAGGATGAGGATGTCTTCATGGCTGTCGCGAAGGAGACTTCCAAGCCTGCGGCGACAGCTGGGCGTACCGGTCGCGCAGCAGCGCAGAAGCCGAAGAAGTATGCCCTTGAATCCGATGAGGATGAGGACTCTGAAGCCGGCAATGAAATGCTGGAGGATGTCAGCGCTATGGTAAAGGGTATCGGCAAAGGCGGCAACGACGGGCCTACGAGGCTCTTCCACCCACCTTCTGTTTCGCGCCCATCAAGCAGCCATGGTCCGAAGAGCAAGCCGGGCGCGAAGAAGACCACGCCGGATTCGGATGACATCTCCGAGGACGAGACAGACTGGGCGGCGCTGGCGCAGAACTCGCCGCAGAAGGCTACGCATCATACTCCCCTGTCTGATGAAGACGACGAGCTCCTGGACATTGAGAAGCCGGCGTCGAAGCCTGTAGCGAAGCCAGCTGCAGCTAAAGCTGTACCGAAACCAAAGGTCGCGCCGAAGGCTAAGGAGCCTGCCTTGAAGCCGAAGAAAGCTGCGACATCCGCTCTCGCCGCGCCTGCGCCCAAGCCACTGTCTCCAGCCGCAAAGGCGTATGAGAAGAAGCAGGCCGCAGCTAAGCAAGCTAAAGCTGGTGCTTCGAAACCAGCAGCGGCGAAGAAGCTGCCACAGCTTGATGGCGCGGACAGTGATGACGACGTTGATGCGCTGGCGAACGACATTCTCAGCGATGAAGATGATAGTCCTGTCAAGCCTGCCGCTGCTGCCGCTGGAGGCAGGCCTTCCAGGCGAGCGGCTGCGGCGCCGAAGAGCAAGTATGTGATGGATGATAGTCTGGATGTGGATGAGGAGGAGAGCGAGGCGGAATTTGACGATGATGACGATGAGTAGACGATGAGGGGTGGATGGTGTTGTGGCAGAGTGGATGGGGTGATCTCGTATTTCGTAGTCATGTTGCTGTGTTTGCTTGCATACTACGGCGTTGAGATGGGGACTGGCTAACGAAGAGTTACTGGCTATGAGATGTACTTCTACGTGTAGCTCTGTGGACGATGATGCTCTCCAACTGGAACCATCGCTCTATTGATGTTAAACTCACTCCGTCTTCCTTCGTCGTATCATTTGGCAGCACGATTGTGACAAATGGCAAAGCATGTTGGACCGCAAGGCTACCAAGGCTGGTATAACGCGGCTGTTTCCGCTCCACTAATCCTTCACCGCGAACCTTACACAAACTTCCTCCTTGACCCAGTAAGAACACCTGCACGACATCATGCATGACACTTGACAGTTCGGTAACACTAGAGCGCGGAGAAGATCGTGCGACTGAACGTGTGTCCTACGCTCGGTCAGGGCGAGCGACTCCTTCGGCAGCGTACCCGGCGGCAATTGTTGCTGAGCCTGCGACACTCGAGAGCGGTCAAGGTGAGACAGACTCTGCAGAGGGGAGGCTACAGTACGGTCTGCAAAATGCCTACTAAGATGGAGATGGAGTTCTTTGTCCTTCAAAGTCCAGGCCCACCAGGTCGCCGAAAAGCGGTGACCCCTACCCGACGAGCAGCGTCGTAACGCGAACGCACGATCGCCATTGTATGAAGTGAAGCACTGGCTGGAGTCTCGCTCAGCGCCTATACGGTCGACGAGACGACGGAGACTGTCAGTGATACTTCCCAGAGATACCTATCGAGTCCAGGTTGCACTGTTGGAGCAGTACAGCGTCAGCTATACCACGAGCAAATTGTCAGCTTCCGTTTCCGATGCTCGGAGAATCCTCATTGGCTACATGCAGCTATTTGCGCCCCTGGGCCGTTGGGTATGGCTCGGGGTACGGGTGTTCGCATGGCTAACGTGGCTACCCGCTGTACATCCGCGTGGCTTCGCCGGGAAGCGTCAAGTCGACTTCATGCGGCAAAATCAATCCTACATGATGTTCCGGGGAAGCTAACATAGAGAGGCTCGAAGCATGGAGTTGTAATGGCGATGTCGAGGGCATGGGAGGACGCGACGTGAGTGTAGGCCGAAGAGACATGCCACAGGGTTGCAGCAAACGTTCGCTGGCCTGTCTGTTTGCCATAGGACAACTGGCCTCAGGTCTGCTATGAGGGTGAATCAAACCCGAATATCTGGTCTTCAGCCATGTCCACTATGCCATGCTGGCGGGTCAGGAGCAGTCCAAGCTCGGTTTTCTGTGCGGAGCCTGCAGTACACACCGTACAATATCTGCTGCTTCCCAATGCGGAACAGAGCATTGCTGGCCCCACAGCTCTCTCATGGCCAACCAGAAGGCCTGCACATATGCAAATCATTGCAGAGCGAGACTCATCATTGGCTACAGCAAAGCGCAAGCAACTCTTTGCTTGTCCGGGCCCTTAGCTGATTGTGTCTTGCCGTACGTCTGGATAGGACTATAGGCAGCTTTACTTTATCCTCGCGGAGCCTTTCGACGTCCGGGGAACCCTTGACAGCCGACCACCGGGACTGACAAGGCTATGGCGCTCTGATCATATGTAAGCGGGCTCTGAGACTTTCATGCACGTTCACGCATATCTGCAGAAGCCTTTGACCCACTGCAGGATATAGGATCTGAAACCGACGCTTTGTCGCACACCGCAAACTTCCTGTCCAGATCTGTGGAACTTGCATGAAGCAAATGCGTTCACTGTGCGCCGAACCGTTCGCCCGCAGGATAGCGCAAACGGCTCGAACGAACCATTGCTTGGTATCCTCATTACTATCACGGCTTTGACAGTCATGCAAGCGCACACCAAGACATGGTGGGGCCGGGTGCTGCATGTCCTGTGGCTAGTACTGCATACTAACATCGATTGTCACCGTCTGTCAAAGATCGATACAATGACTGGACGACAGCCCTTGTTCCTGCAGTATAAGGCGTCGACCTCGCCCTTGAGTCCTTTCACCGCTCCTCAACCAGGTTTGATCGATTGCTCTTTGCTATCTGCCTTGATACCTCCAAGATTGACCTGTTGTGCAATGACTTCCTCTCCGGTGCAATTGCCTTCACCTTGCTCGACAGAGCTCGACTGTGACAGCTTCGTTTCACCACAGGCCAACAAGCCAGCTACCCCTGCCGCCAGAATGCTCAAGATTCATTCTCTGCTCAACCCTTCTGAACACGGTAGGATGTACGAGGCCTCGATCAGTCCACCACCGACGCCAGCATACACGCCAGCATCGTCAACTCCGTCCACGCCTCGCCCTCAGACCCCCACCACGCCCTCTCCGAAGCGCCAGAAGCTCGTCAAGGACAATGCTATCTTCGTTCGAGGCACGCCCAAGGAGCCGGTAGTATACCTCCCGTCCGAGTGCAATGAGGAGGCCTTCTGTCTTTCGATGCATGACCAAGAAGAGCTTGTTAGGCAGCATGACCACTTCGCCATCTGCCCATCTGGTCGTGGAGAAGAAGGCTTGATCAGGGACTACCAGCGTCATATCCCGTACTCCAGCGACAAGAAGACTTTCTATGGCAAGACCAACCGAGACGCTTTCGAAGGTGAGCCTATCCATGGATCGCACGTCGTTGGTAATTGTTACTGACGACCATCACAGTCTTCCAGTACACCTTCCGCATGCCAGATGATCCTAATGGAAAAGCTCACGTCGTCATGTGGGACTACCAGATCGGGCTGGTTCGCATCACACCATTCTTCAAGGCTCTCAAGTACTCCAAAGTAAGTGGAATCACGCTGATACACCCATCACGAGATCACTAACATCCTGCAGACTACACCAGCCAAAGCTCTTACAGCCAACGCCGGCCTTAAAGAGCTATCTCACTCTATCACCGGTGGTGCACTCGCAGCTCAAGGCTACTGGATGCCGTACTCATGCGCCCGGGCCATCTGCCTCACCTTCTGCTACGACATCCGCTGGGCGCTGACGCCAATCTTCGGCCCAAGTTTCATCAAAGAGTGTCTGCCTCCTGGCCATTCCGGGTTTGCTCGCTTCAAGATCGGCAGTGAGATCGTTCGCTGCGCCCAGCTCGAAGCGGAAGGTCTTCGATCAGGTGGTGAGAGCAGCAGTGGTAGTTCGAGTCCAGCCAGCAGTCATGGCGGTGGTTACCATGGTGGCGCAAAAGAGATCCCACGCAGCGTGCCTGCTGCCTCTGCGACGCCGCAGCTCAAGCAGCTACAACCGAAGCCGACGTTCAAGCTTGGCTCACCATTCGAGTCAGACTCTGAGGCTTCCGAGCGCAACTACATGCACAGTGCTGCTGCCTTCGAGTCACCAGAGATGTCGCCCAAGACGACACGCAAGGTCATCCGCGACAGCGCAAGCCCATCATGGACGAGCATCAACCGTCCGCAGCACGACATGACTCCACCACCACCGCCACACAACTCACCTGTCGGCTCGCTCTCGCACTCTCTGCTCACCGAGCCACGCACACTACCAACGACATCTTGGCGACCCTACGAGGAGCCCAAGGCTTTCAAGATGCCGACAGGTGCTCACGATAAGCATCGCATCCACAAGCGCCGTATCCTCGTCAAAGCTCAAGACGACGCCGACTATACCGCTTCCGCCTCAAACAGTCCAAGTTCCAGTGAAGAAGATGACATGGACATCATCATGTCGCCCATGGCGAAGAAGCGTCAGCGTCGTGAGGATACACCAGGTCCACTGTCGTCATCGGAACCGTCACCTCTTGGGAAGCCGAAGAGAGGGAAGAGCACCAGGTACAATGCTGCTGATGCTCGTGCTGCTCAGTGGTTGCTGAATCTCAGCGTTCGAGACTCGCAGTTGGCAATGGGTCCGGCGGAGATGGAAGCGAGGGGCCATAAGAGGAGAGTCAGTGAGGTGTGATGGGATGGCGATCATTGAAGACGCACATTGATGCTGGAATGTTTCAGCTGCTATTTTGGCGCTGCATTGCGTTGCATTGCGGACAGGAGACTGCGTTACATGATGCATTCCGCTCTTGCTTTTGGCGCGGTCGACGATGTAATTATAGCATAATGACAGTCACACCGGATACCTCAAAGTTCCGTGTGCCATTGCTGGCTTGCTCGTGGTTTCTAGTGTCGTGATCTTCGACTCCCAGAATTCATCTTGGCATGTGATAGCCCTGGGTGGCGCCAAACGCTAGCGTACGGCTCTCACGAGCCAATCGTTCAGGGCAGCAGCTTGTGTCTGCGCTTCGCACACCCCAGCTGTTCACGATCGTACATCAAAACCCGGATTTGCTCAAATCCTTCGATATTCTCGTCAAATACAGGGGTAGAAACCTTGTTTTCGTCAAATACAAGGGTACGGCAGGGGTTTCGAGCGTCTGACGAGAATCCGGACGATTTGATTAAATCGCTCGAGTTTTTTACTAAACCCGCCCCGGCTACGCGGCCTCCCCTTCTTCGAAACTTCTCTCCTCGACGGTATCTCGAGTAAAGAAAGCGAGCAAAGAGGGAGCGTACTCTACTCTAGCCTACTCTCCTCGCCCCCTCGCTTTAGGGGAGATTCTACGTACTCTTTTGCGAGCCCTCTTCGTCGTTTCGATAGACGGACCCGAGAAGGCCTTATCTCGCAGCGGTATAGGCGCGCTAGACGGGCGGATATGCAAGCCTTATAGCCGTGTTACTTCGGAAGGCTGCCGGTTTCCTCGGTATCTTGCGAAAACCGCTCGCGTAGGACGAAAATCGCTCTCGCAGGCCGTAGATTTGATCAAATCCGACATTTTAACCAACACTGGACCCGAGAGAAAACATCCTGCAGACACCCCTGCCGCATCCTAGCGATAGGCCCAAAGAGGCAACCCGTCTTGACGAAAAAGCGCGATTTGATCAAATCCGACTTTTGATGAGCATCCGTCAACACAGCTTCCTCCTCTTCCTAGAACATGAGCGATGTTTTCCTTTGCAAAGCGCATATCATCTCCACGTGGCTTGAGTACGACGGCATTGTTCGAAGCTGGTACTCATCTCACGTCCGTAAGGAAGGCTACCTCTTAGCGGACAAGGGGGAGCAGTCTCGTTGCAGCATGGCGTTGACCCTTTCAACCTGGATACTGCTGTCTCGGAAGCAGATGTACTGGACGTGAGGGTATGCAACTCATGAGGAGTACATCCAGCTCTCGCATGTGGAGCTCCCAAGTGCCTGTCGGTGATCGAAAGTCGTCAACAGTCCCTCAGTAAGTATACACACATGCTCTCTTTTCGCACCTGCAAGGAACCCTTTCTCCGACTTCTTGCTTAAAACAATGCCGCTATCATGGTTTCGCTAAGGGTATAGATAGCCTTGATCATCTCGTGTGGCTCATCTGCAATCTTCACTCTCCTGCTCAGGAGCCCCGTGCATATGCCGCGGTGTCAAAGTGTTGTTGACTGCGGATACTACTTCTTGACGAACAAGAACGATCGCGATCAGTGTGTCGGGCGAAAGGAACATGCTGTAGCTGTGAAGTAGCTTGCGGAGCATGACGCGAAGGAGGTCTTCAAAGCATTGGGGAGGCTTCGGGGTGGTGATAAAGGGTATGGTCTCCTTACTTATGCGAAGAGATTGTGCTCATGATGACCACTTGGCAGATACATGGATGCCGCACCGGTCAAGATGCGATATGGCCGGCCTCTTCGCTTAGAAACAATTGCTCCATGGCACTTCCCACCATGCCTGGTGGATGCACGTCCAGAACGAGCCAAAGCGGAAGTCTGTCGCACTGGCCTAGCTGGAAAAGCAGACGAGACCCGTTATGATCGTGGCAGGTACAGCAGATGCAGATAGTTCGGGCAAGCTCCTACACTCTTGGGAATGTAATGTCCTGACAAGCACGAGCGAAAATGCACTGGTATCTGCGCTTAAGACCTGGGTACCGAAACGGGCAGTTTGTAACATAGTGGCTACTGAATGATCCAGACACTGGAAAGAAGCTCTCAGTGAGGGACCGCGCCGACGCTGGAGTAAATGTGGGATGTCTGACGCGAGGTAGAGGTAGATGATGGCCCAAGCGCTGTCACATGCCGGCCTTGGCACGTAGCTCAAAGCGGACGACAGCTTGCAAACTCTGCAAGCTCTTTCAGTCAACTTCATCACCAACGATAATCAACTAGACCAACGCCAGCATGCCATCACGCATGGCGCCCAATACACCAATCATCAAAGCGGTGGTGGTACGCAGCCTCGGCGAGACTTGCTATCAGCGCAAGGAGCGCTTCGACAATAAAGAGCGTATCACCCAAGACCTCCCAGCAAATCACCGCATCTTTACCTACGGCACACTGTGCCCGGTGTCCGTACTGGTCGGCTTTCCGCTGCTGCTGCTCAATGTCTCAGACAGTGATGAGTTCTCTCTGACTCAAGGCATCATGCACGAGTACGGCCAGCATCGTATCTACGGCGACGAGCATCAGATCGTGATCGACCCGGAGCTCCTGACGAATAAGGACTACAACCACAGCACCGAAGTCTTGATGGCTGATCCTGATGAGGACGGCACGGCCGCCTTGACCTTCCCTGCGGAGTGGAGCGAAGGTGCCGGCAATGTGCTGATCGTGAGGGCGGATAAGGGACCTTTGTACCCGCATCACGTTGATGTTCTCATCGATTTCATCTCTACGGTCAACACATCGAGTCACAACTACATCGCTCGCGGCTCGGGCGCGCTCTGCCGCCGAGATGTACCCAACGTGCTGAACCCGGGCGACTTCAAGGAGCACTACATGGAGATGCAGTCTCTGTGGCAGACGGAGAGGCAGGACTCCGGTCACTTGCTCAAGCTGCCGAAACCGTGGACGAAGGCGGGCGAGGGGAAGGTGAGCGATCGATCTTGGGTTAGTAGAGAGGACTACGATGGAGACAGTGAAGACAGCGAGGATGAGGCCGTCTACGACCTCAGCTACGAGGTCGAGCTTCTCAAAAAGGAGGTAGTGGCTTTGAGGGAGGGCAAGGATCAGATAATCTGGGATCTCGGCTGCAAGATCAAGGCCCTGAACCACGAGGTGGCGGCCTCGAAAGTCTCCAACCCAAAGCGGATTTACGACCCACCGAAGCTTCAGCGGGTAGTCGAAGCGGCCAAGGCCCGCGCAAACGAAGTCGGCAAGCCAGACCTTGCGGCCGCCGTCCACGAAATCTGGCTAGAAAGCTTGAAGAGCAAGCGACTTACGGATTTACTGGAAGCTGTTCTTACGCAGACTGAGACGGTGAAGCAGAAGGAGGAGTTTCAGAGCTATGTGAAGAGGGCGAAACAGCGGCTGAGAGACGCTAAGCAAAAAGCGGGAGCAAGGGCAAAGGGTAATATCTCCATTGCGAAGTCCGAAGATCAAGTCATTCTCGACTTGACCAAGAGGATTGGGGAGATGGGAACGGAGATCAGGGCGCTGAGGGCAGGGAAGGAAGTTGATATGGCGGGCTTGAGGGAGACTGCCGAGGAGGCGTATGATCGCGGCGGAGATCACGCGGAGGTCACAGGCGCTCCGGTGCTTGGAGACGAGGAGTCTGACGACGACTGGGTGCTTTGTGGTTGAGCAACGCAGCGCCTGCTGACGAAAACGCCATTAGAAGCAGCATCGAGGTCCCCGAGGAGTGGTCGTATACAGGTAGGCTTGGATCGCATCGCGTTCGCTGTAGCAGATAGCTACAACAGAATACAAAGAGTCTAGACGATCCCTTTACATCTTTCTTAGCCGTGTCATGCCCCATGGACTGTTGGAGTTGCTCGAGAGAAGATGAGGTCGGGATGGGTGACTCTAGATCTAACGTCACTACACGGCTTGCAAATTTCGCTGATGAAACTGATTCAAACTTTTGCAGCAAATCTGCAAGACATCTCGTCTACATACCTCATGAGCAGCACGAACCACTCGACGACTTCCATCGCATACTAGCACAAAGACACCTCCAAGATGGCACAAAACAGTTCAGCCGGAACGCCTTCGCTGGTCAAAGCTGTCATCGCATATGCCGGAGACTACATCGCAAACCTCGAGATCATCCCAGCAGACCACGCCATCTTCACCCAAGGCGAACTCAGCAAAGCATCAGAGCTCGTCGGTATGCCATTGCTCGTCATGAAGCTCGGAAGATGCTTCACGTGCCTCAGTGAAGGAGACGAAGCTGAAGCATCGACTGCGACAAGGCAGCACCGCCACCTTACTGTACACGAACCAAACCACTTCACCGAAAAGCTCATGATCTGCACCGAGACAAAGTACGACGTGCGAGGCCCGCAACTCCTGTGCTTGCCGAACAAGTGGCTCGGTGGCGTGGGCGATGTGCTCATTGTACGCGCCGACAAGAAGCCGCTGTATCCGCGCCATGTCAGTCTTCTTGGAGGTTTCTTAAGCAGGGTTTTTGGGTATGACTGGGAAGACGAGCGGGTAGTTCGGGACTACACGGCCGAGGATGTTGATATGATCAACCCGGGGGAGTTCAAAGATTACTATAGGGGAAGAAGGTATTGGGGAGAGATTGCGGAGGATGAGGAGGGGACGGAGTTTGTGAGGAGGTGGCCGCCGGTGCATGTGGTGTATCCGGGTACTCAGGAGACGTCAACGGAGACGAGGCAGCAGGAGTCTGTGCCTCAGACTTCAGAGAGTGATGAAACGCTGCCACTGATACGAGATATTCGCAACTACCGGGAGTACTGCCTGCTTGCGGAGATCGCTAGGTTGAGAACGAGGCTAGGCGAGAATCTCTGAGTCTGAGCGTGGGGCGACGTATGGGCGTGAGCGATCTGCAAGACAGCCATCGGCACATCAGCGAACGGAGACGGAAAGTCTGATAAGGTGGATGTCACCTCGAACGTTTCGAGTAGCTAAGTCTGCAACCATCGCTCTCCTGCTCGACAAACACCTGCCGTCAGGGTACTTACCTTACCGTGCTCGGACTAGCAAGCGCAGATACCAGAAGGGGCGGCATGATGTTGGCCTGTGTGGTTTTCGTTGGAAACATCATACCTGTTACGGTGGGTCAAACATGCAGAGATCGGGCGGAGTCTCGAATGAGATGGTGCAGTAGCAAATCGAACAATCTTCAGTCAGCCACCTTTGTCAATACGATGGAGACGCAAGTGATGAGCCAGCGCAATACTAAAGCACAGAAGAAAGTATAGGACACCAGCCTACCGCTTAGCTCTCACCTACGCAGTACTCCACCCATGATCTCATCCTTCATCTCCAGCGTCTCCCTCGCGAACCCTTCCTCCCTCTTTGCCGCCGCAAACTCCACCTCAGCTCTCACCAGCCGCTCCTCCGCCTCATCGTACTCCTTCGCCTTGGCCTCATGAGCAATCTCAGCGACTCTCTCGGCATTCCTAGCTTTCGCTAGTCTGGCTATGTTCTTGGGAGGATGGCACTCCTTGGCCGTGCAGCCTACGTGATTGGCATTGCGAGCACACAGCTCTTGCCGCCAGCCTGGATAACGAAGATCTAGAAGCCTTGTAGCTGCGGCTTGAAGAGCTTCGTCTGCTTTCTTAGAAGCTGCTTGCGCCCCAGCGACTTCAGTGCGTGCTGCGGCGAGGCGAGCTTGGGCGTCATCGAGACGGTGGCTGATCTCGAAGCGAGAAAGGCGGTGGCAGAGTTCGTCCATGACGATGATAGTTGATATTAGGACCGCTGCGTCGGTTACGGGTTTGTGTTAAGTCTTCTGCTTGTATTGTGGTAGTCCAGCTATCTGAGTGGCAGACTGGAATCGAGATGGCTGAGAGTGGTTCCCAGTATCGACCTGCAGATTGCACCTATACCGAACAAAGCCATAGCAGCTTTGTGTTGGGGATTCAAACAATGGCACATCATTAGCTATCTTGCCCATCTCCACAACAAGCTCTTTGTGTGGTATCTTGCAGACATCCTTCCAATGATGGCTTAGGCGAGATTGATGGGTGGGCTATGCAGTCAAGGTAGGTCTGGAATTGCAAGGACTATCAGTAGCTCGAAGCTGCGACGCTTGAACGATGAAGAGTGTCCAGATACTGCGCCTACTCATGCACAAGGCTCCTTGATGCCCTTGCTGATAAGCCACCAATTGACCGGCATAGCCGTAGCAAACCCAAAAGCCATGCCGACCTGCATCATCCACCAGTACGTCCAAGTCGCCATATCAAGCCTATAATTCCATATTCCCACCTGATAAATGACCATCCAGCCGAATGCGCCTATCTCAAAGCTCGTCAAGCTCAAGATATCGGCCTTCGCAGCTCGCCAGACGCTCTTGAGGCCGTACTCGCCGCTCATGGGAGCTATGGAGAAGTACTGGAACCCAATGCCGAAGAGGAGGGCAAAGGCATAGTCTACCAGGAGCTCAACCCATATCATTTCGCCGTTGATGGTGGCGTTGGTACCGTAGACTAGCCATTCGCCTACCAGGTCGCCGAGGACGCAGCCAGCACCGCAGTGACTGACGCCTACCAGGACTGTGGCATACATTGGGCGTGAGGAGTCGTGGTGGTGGCAGTGCTCTGCTGACATGTCTGCAGCGTCGGAAGGCTTGGCGTTCTCGAGGTCGGAGTCCGCTGAGAAATCATGATTATTGCGGCGTTCGGAGTCGGAAGGCCCATGCGGTGTTGGAGATGTTGTGCGACCTTCTACGGAGGTATGCTGACAATCTCCACTATCCGCGCTGACAGCTGATTCTTCGCAGTGGTCCTGCTTGCCTTGCCCACCATGTGCATCTTCCACAGCAGTATTCGGAAGAGGTACAGCAGCCCTCCCATACCTAAAGTATACCCAGAGTGTGACGGGCAGCATAAAGGTTGCATTGATGATGTAGACAGGGATCCTAAGGCGTTTGTCAGCACGTCCGTGTTGCTGTTAGTCGTGGACAGTCGAGCTTACATGATCCACATCATTGATCGCCATCCTTTCCTCCAAGCGATGTCGCCGGCTATGATCAGTGCGCATATGGCTCCCAGCAAGAGGAAGATGCCACTGAGGATCGTGAGTGCTAGCGGCGGACTGTATTCGGAGTCCATCTTCTTGCGATGCTTGAGATTCTAGTGATGAGAGAGAAACGACGCTGTCTTGCAGACGCGGCTGATGCAAGGAAACGAGTGCGAGTGCGAGACATGCTGGAAGTCGCTGACCTACTATATCGTAGCAGTTTGCTGTGCGTCTTTTGTGCGTCTTTCTGTGATGTTCTGAGTGAATACTGCGAGGTTGCGGTGGCCAATCAAGGCCCCTGCAGAGTACGGAGCAGTCTGCGCCTGAGCGTGGTTGGTGGGGAAGGTATGGCATCACAGCGTCAGCACAATTCACGCATACTATGTCGACACGAGAGCACAAGAGTGTACCTCGAAACGTGTATCACATGAAGGACCTTGGGAGAATCTGTGTTTTGAAAGATTCTTATCGCTCGCCGGCATAGTTGCCGCAGATCTTTGTTATAGCCACAGAAATCGTCAAAGCGCCACACGAAAGGATCGCCCTCGCATCCACCACGCTAATGACTCAAGTGGAAAGAAGATCTGTTTCCAAACTCGCGAAACGGGTTGCCGCCAACGTGCCGAGATGCGCTTTCCCGTTTTCTTCTCCA